>VWZL01006346.1:319494-339961 GCA_013396915.1 Stercorarius parasiticus
AACCATTCTGTCATTCTATGAATGTTGCTGCACCAAAAAAAGCTAGTGCATTCTTTGCCTGTATAAACAAGGGAATAGCAAGCATGTGCAGAGAGGTGGTATTACCTCTGAATATATCTTTGGTAAAACCAGCAGTGGAACACCTTTTCCAGTCCCTCTATCCATGTCTTCCAAGACGAAAAATTAGAGAGGGTGCAAAGAGAACTACAAAAATGATCTGAAGGCTGAAGATGATGCCTAGCAGTAAGTGTTAAAATATTTAGTTCTTCCAAGAGATGGCTCAAAAGGGAGCTTATGAGAAAGAAGATGAGGTACTGGTATTTTCACTTTGGTGCGCCTAACTGAGGTCAACACTACCTGTGGTAACCCCGATGAGCTAAAAAAGTAGCCCCTACAGAGTATCATCTCTAGCTGTTTTGTTTGGGTTCTTTTTACAGTTAGATTACCATCTCACATTAATGGGTTTAGTGTTTAAGTGAGGCTTTTGTAAGTATTAAGATATTTTTAGCAGTGATGGTTTGAATGCCATCATTACGAGCAAAACAGTTGATAATGTTAGCAGAAATACTCACCTTGTGTGTTTTTCTCTCCTAACCTCAAACTGATTGCCTTTTCCACCCCAAATGGCCACTACTCCAGCTTTTCTCCACATAAAGGCCAAAGTGCTTAGCTTCCCTACAAGTAATTTCTACAATAGAGTTTCACATAATTAATTAAAAAAATGAATTCTGCTCACACCAAAAAAGGAAAATGTAGGGACAATCCAAAATACATTTATAAATAATACTAAGGGTTTGCTGGGCAAGCTATGATTTATTTTCATATGTAATTCATCATGAAAAACTAAATCTGCATTTAACTGCAAAATAATTATTACAGTGCCAGAGTATTCTAGAACATCTTCTATGCAATGCGTGCATTTCACAGAGCGTCTGTCAATGTGCCTGTAAGGGGTACAAAAGAGAATCTATGTATGTGTTCAGGAACAAGTTACAGGCTTACACACAGAGCATCCTCTCAAGAACATTTGACATGATTGCCTTGTACGGAATGAGAGGAGCAGAGGAACATGGAGACAAAGCCTCTCAGAGTTAGCAGAGCAATTAGCAGAGCAATTAGTTATCTTGCACTTCTTGCATTGTGACTGCAGCATCTGGGTAGCTGAAGACTTGTCCCACAACAAGGGTAGGATGCTGCGTGTGACAGCCAGCAGCTTTTCTCTCTTCCAGAAGAGAATCCTCTTCATCACATTCTCTTCCCTCCATTTCTCCTATGTGGTGAGGTGTATGTCTGGAAAGAAGGGCATTTTCTCTCTCTCAGACGAAAAGTCTTAGTTCTGGCAGCCTTTTATGATTTTGTCTTTGTCTCTGAAATCTGAGACAAAAAGCTGAGCTATGACTCCGCTGTTCTGGGATCTCTTCCTCGTCAGGTCCAGGACTCATTCACTCTTTCTCTGTATATGAACTCAGAAATTTTCAAATAGTATTTACAGTCAATTGGATTTAGGTTCTGTGGTTCCACAGGAAAGCTCAGAATCAAAATAGTTTTAACTAGGGCTTGATTTTAGTGCTTCCCTATTTGTCTCAGTAGAGCAATGCTTTTGATACCAGCAACAAAGATTTTTGCTCTCATCAGTAGCTTCCTTTTGGGAAGAATTTAGCCCACAGCTGTTTTTCTACTTTAACTGTTCTGCCCTCTGCTCCTTCCACTCATTTGTTCAGATGATTTGTCCATTCCCAGCAACTGAATTTTTTCAGCTCTTCCTTTTTTTTTCTTCTCACAAAGGTTACAGCTGTCCTTAGAGTCTCGACACTTAACATGCAAGCTTCTAGTAGATTTAAAGCCTTTTTTTTGGAAAACAAGAACCTTAGACCAAACTGAAATATAATGTCAGCAGTGTTTACTGTAATTCTGGGGACTAGGTGTCGTGGTTTTGGCCACATTGGCCAATCAGAACGACAGATGGCCAATCAGAGAGGAGAGGAAGAGAGAAGGAGATTTACCGGTTTAGAAAAAGAACTAAACTACTTTACTGAAAATAATAATAAATAAGGAAATAGTAAATAATAATAGAATAATAAAAATAAAAAAAAGTATACAATATATACAAAACCATATCCAGCTCCTGGAATGATGATTGCGTCACCAGCAGACACAGGGAAAGTCCCAGACTGGAGTCAGCGATGGACAGGAGCTGAATTCCAGAACTAGAGTCAGGAATGCTCAGATCGGGATCAAAGGCAGACGAACAGACAAGGTCCTCCTCAGACGTCAGCCATTGACGAAGAAACCAAGCCAGAGCCGCACTGCCCCTTTGATCCCTCAGCTTTTATACTGAGCATGATGCAGATGGGATGGAATACCCTGTTGGTCAGTTTTGGGTCACCTGTCCCGTCCGCTCCTCCCTGCACGTGGGACTCCTCTACGCTTCTCCGCTTCCGACCCTCTAACGGGGCAAACAGCGAAGTTAGCTGACCTTGGTTGTTATAGCAATAAGTCTAAGCAAGAGCCTCTCTGCACGCCATTCCTTGGTATAATCAGGTCTTACCACTCAGAGTGAACAGTTTCTGAACAATATGCTGTTAATTTCAGACTTTAGTCAGTTAGAAGAGGCCCAGCTAAAAAGTAAAATTACAAATCAGAAAATTGGTTCTGTTTTACCTCAAACCAGGACACTAGGGAAATAAGAAATCAGGCTTCTCACTTTTTCTGCCCAGCTTCAGTGTTGTTTATGTTAGTTTGGGCTTCTCATCTTAAACTATGTCAATTCTTGGTTTTGGAGGGCTCCTTCAAAGAAGATAATTTTGTAAATTTTAGGAGCTTCCTTTCAATGTAGCTGCTTTTATCCTGTCAGATTTGGTAGTAATTTGTTAGAAAATTCTCGATTTACTGATTTTAAGAAAACAACTTGTTCTATAACTAGTAGAATCAACACCACCTTATATTCAATAGCTTTGTGACTGTAGGATTTGCAGACGTCTAAGAAGGTATAAATTCTAATTTATGGTTTTAGTCTGTAGAAGTAGCATTCATAATGTCTACCCAGTATGCAGTTATCTGATGTCTCAGATAACTCTTTGAGTGCAACCATCCAACCAGTTCCTCATCCACCGAACAGTCCACCCATCAAATCCATCTCTCTCCAATTTAGAGAGAAGGATGTTGTGGGGGACCGTGTCAAAGGCCTCACAGAAGTCCAGATACATGACATCTGTAGCTCTTCCCTTGTCCAGGGCCTTCTTCAGGCAGGACTTGCCCTTGGTGAAGCTTCAGTAAATACTTCATTTCATTGAAGTATTACAGTTAGTTGATTTTTCTTTAAATGGACCACCTGTTTCTAAAGCTATTGGGGAAAGAGAGGAAGGGGAAGAAGTCGGTATGCAGACAGGGATCATACAACGGCCTGTTTTCCCTATGAAAGGCTAGAAGTTAGTCACATGGCTTTACAGGGCAAAACAAGAGTGAAGCTTAATCTTGAGTTACAAACACCACCTATGTCAAACTACTTTATGATCACTACATGCACTAGCTTAGCTCTTGTGTTTTGCTGCCCACAGCAGATTCAGCACAGAGCCTCAGTAATTTCTCTGGTAACACATCAGAACTTACCCTGTTTGTGGTGTTTCATCTCTTACGATGCTTGTTTGTCATCAGCTCCCATAGGCATAGATGCTACTCTCTAAAAGTGTTAATAGGATAAACAGTAAAAAATAATAACCAGTGATAAATCAGTGAAAATATTCCGAATGCCATTGCATTTATTGCAATTGCTTCCATTAATAATTTGTTCCCTATGCTGTTTTCTGTCCACTGTTTTCCAGCTCAATTTCAATTATTGTCCTTCCCTATGCATTGCTTCCGTTCTGTCCCCCTATTCGCAACTCCTTCCATCACGTACTTTTTAAAAGAATTATCAGAAACCGACCTCTGTGTAAGGTTTGGTCGTGCAGACAGCAGCCTGGAGAACCTGGCATTAGCACGTGTTGTTTTCTTGTCCCTTTGCCAGGAGTACACTTCTCAAAGATGTAGGGAAGTAGGACAAATAATCCTTATCATTTACCATAGGAATTGCTGTTCTAAAGTCAAAGTGAAGAGGACAGGGACCTATTCTGTGAATAAGTAATTATAGCTGAATGATTTTCATTTTAAATATTACTTTTTATCCAGAATCCACATAGCTTCATTACACAAAGCCAGATGCTGTTTAGAAAAGAAAAAAAAGATAAGTACATCTCCTACCTCACTACAGAAGCTGGTCTGACAACGAGCACAGAAGGCTAATGCAATTTTCAGTCAGAGGTAAAGTATTGCAAGAGTAGATCTAAGTTACCCAAGTTTTCTATTTCATCTGCAGATAAGCATTAATTCCTTTTGCATGATTTTTTGGAGGCTGTGTGGGAGACTGTGTCTTTTCTATTGCTCCAGGGAATCAGAAAACCAGCAAGAGATGGGCAGTAAACTTTGTCTGGGGTAAGAAAAGAAATGTCATTATTCAATCCGTGCAGGAGTAATGATCCATGAACACATGTACAGCACTGCTCGAGACAGCCAACTGCACACACGCAGCACAAGGAACAAAACCTAGGATACATCTCTTCAGGCATGTATTTATGCCAGTACAGTCATGAACTGAGCGAGAGGGAGTTACAGGAGAAACAGAACAGCTGAATAGCGTATTGCAGGTCCCAGTAATGTTAGCAGCTAATTAAGATTCTACATGATGCCAAAAGCAGGTCTTGTCTTTTCAGAACAAGCAGAATTTGGATTCAAGCCTTGCTTATGTAGGTAATCTGCAGCATGGTCACACCTCTGAACTCCTAAGGAGCCACTGATATTTGAAATATTGATAAGGGCTACTAGTTAGAGGAATCATATTCATAATACATTCTATCTCACTTTCAGCAATAGAACTGATTAACATCGGAGAATCTTTTAGGGGAACATAACAGACTGAATATTAAAAAAATTACTGTTGGTTACAGGAAACAACCACAACAAAAAGCAATACAGTTTAGTGAAAAATGCTAATTTTAGTGGAAATTTTAGTGCACTTTATGTAGCCTCCTGCTTGAAATCCAAGAAACCACAAGACAAATCCCTACACTTACGAGAACTCTTGTTCATTCAGAATTTCTCATGTAGCACTCTTAACTCAAGCAGCTCTAAAGGCAGTTATTGAAAGTAAGTGAGCAGGTACTCATTGCCTGTGCAAAGAAGTGAGGACTAATGATCTGAAACATTTGAAGATCTGAACTAGGGAATCTTTTACGTTATTCACATGGATTTTTAATTACTATTCAAGCAGTAAGTGATGATTTGGATACCTAGACTGCCTATGGATTGTGTATGCCAAAATTAGCTTATTTTATATATATATATAAATACATAAACTACTTATTTAAGTAAAAACTGTATACGCTTACCTGAAAGAATTGGGTCCAGTGATTATGACGTTTTAATCTGCTTAGGTTTTCCTGTCTGCTTCTTCTATGACAATTCATCTATCATCTATTGACACTCAAGCATTCCAATTCCTTTACAGAGTCACTTGAAGAAAAAAAAATACAGTATGATGACAGAATATAATGGTGGAAGCAAAATTGCTGCAAAAGAAGGCATCAGGGAGAAGACACGAGTAACATGTGCTAGAGGCCAGTCTGAGACAAGCTAGAATTTCTTCTTTGCCCTTTAGGTTCCCCCCCTTTCCTCCCCTCTACCAAAACAACTAATATAAACTAATATATTAACTTATGTTTCTGAAGATTCTGTTGGGAAAGACCGTCTCAAGAGAGACCCAATGGAGTTCTTTGGATATTACAGTTCAGCTCTGTTAGCTTGCTGTTGAAAAGATGAGTGCTACTGAGGCCCTTCTCAGGAACAGGCATTTTCCTGCCCCATCAAGCTGGAACCAAAGATAGCGAAAAGAGGGTTCTTTCACATTTCTGTTACAGATATTAGGGACTGTTCTTTAAAATGAGAATTTGTTTTTAATCAGTGAGCCATACTGTGCCCCACTGGCAGTGTTTGAAGGCACAGTGCATACACCAGGGTACTAAAGGTTGTACGGGAGCTGGGGGAAATACCAGAGGTGAGTGGGCATTGTTGCTCCTTTTGAAAGGAAAAAAAAAAGGATTAAAAAAAAAATAAATTACTTCATTATCATTCTGCCATCCCTACTAGCTTCAGACTTAAGGTTCTTCAATTCATGAAGTGTAAGCTCTTTAGTTTAGAACAGTATATGCATTTAAAACAGCAGATGCACGCAGTACATCCAGTTTTGCCAGCCAAGTTTCTGAATTCCTTACAGCCAAGGGCTGCAAAGCTTTGGGACATTCTGCCACTGCCTCCTGCCCCCCCCCCTTTTTTTTTTTAGTGCATTACAATTCAAGGTAGCAAGGCCAATTTTAGGCTGCTAGTAAAGGACTAGCAGCTAGAGTTTTCAACATAATTGGAGGGCTCTTTGTAACATATTTTAAAGTACTGTCTTTAGAAACCTCAAGAGACTTTTGTATAGAGGAGTTCAACCGCTCGCAGGCTGCGGACAAGCAATTATACACCTCCCCATCTTGGACAGGCATCTTCAACAGCTCCAACAGAATCCTGTCATTCTAAATTTGGCTTTTTGACTTGTTTTACTTTTTAAGGCTGAGATCCTACAATGAACCAAGTTGAAAGTTTTCAATTGCAGCTGTTTTTTTTAATAGATAATCTTGCTTTTCATTGTTTTTTATGTTTCTTGGTAGTAACATAGAAAGAACAAATATTTCAGGCTTGTGTAGCTTAAAGATAGCTCAGAGTTTGTTCCAACTCTAACTTTGAAAAACATACCAAATATGGAAAATTTAAACTAGAAGGAATTTAAGAAAGTTATGAACAATGAAAGTAGAAGGTTGGATTTAAATTTTGAAGTCAATCTTCATTTTAGTGACTGTTCTGTTTCAGTATACAGTAAATCCATATTGTGCAATTAAAATGATGGCTATTATAGAAAACATTTTTTATAATAGCTTAGGAAAAGTCTTAATAATTCCTTTATATAAAAATAACTTCTGAATTAATCACCAGAAGTGAACCAAAAATACAAGAGAAAAACACTGTGTATAAATGAAGTCAGTTTGAGGACTTTCATCCCTTTATAGGTAACTGTTGAATATGAAATGCTGTATCCAATTCTTCAATGTTTGCGAAGCAATGAATTTGTTCTGAAGTGACCACATTTAGAAACATAACAAGAAAGCATTTACAAAACCAGCAAATCTTAACTATGTAAATTTACCTGATACCAATGCAGTAGCACCTTACCCCATTCCTTGTTCTGTGTTCTATTTGTAATTGGCTACAGCTGCAGACCCAGGGAATGCAGGAGGGATCAGGAATCAGATACCGCTTTCTGTTACCATCATTATGCCTTTTGTATCTTTACAACTTCTCGGGAGCCATGTCCTCTGTGAAATAACAAATGATGCCTTCATAAACCAATGTATTATTTTTTCTTTGAAACTTTTTCAGCAGACTAAAATATATGTCCTTGTAGGAAAGTAGCTGTGTTTTCTGAGGCTGGCTCAGCTGGCAGAACCTGAATAAGCTGTAGGCATAGAGCAACCTCTTGTGGCAAAAATAGCATACACGTAATAATTAAGAATTATTGAAATTTCTTAAGCTACTCTTGATATGAGTCGTAAATCTCTATAAAACCTGAAGTGTTAGCAAACAACTGGAGAGGTGGACAGTTTCTGTTAGTTGGAGCGTCAGCGATACTCGGGCTTCAGAATTGAACAGTCCTGCTCTTCAGTTGAAGAATGAACTAAACATTGGTAGCCTGTTATAAATTAAATGCCAGAATGAAATTTCTGCTAATACAATTATCTAAGAGCTGGAATAATGGCCTGGAGTGGAATCCGTGGCCAGGTTTGACAAGAATAATAGATGTGCTATTATGTTGAATCATTGTTCTCTGCGTGGTTTTGCTGAATGAAGGGAAAGCTATGACGGTCTCACCATGGAAATGGAAGTGCCTTTAGAGTTCACAGCAGCTGAGCAAGACTGAAGAGAGCTGGAGTCCCTGCCTGGTTCAGTCGCGTCCTGCAGGCGCTGGCACAGCAGCAGCGGGGAGGACGAGCAGCAGTCAGACAACGCTGTAGGCCTGGAAGGCAAAACAAACAGAACCCTGGTACCTGCAGGTGTGGTGGGCTGACCCTGGCTGGACACCACGTCCTCCTCAGGCCACAGGGCTGGAGCACCTCCTCTCCCTCCTTCTTCACTGACCTTGGCGCCTGCAGGGCTGTTCCTCTCACGTATCTCACTCCTGCTGCTGCTGTGCAGGGCTTTTTTTCCCCCCTTAAATATATTATCACAGAAGTGCTATCACTGTCACTGATGGGCTCGGCCTTGGCCAGCAGCAGGTCCATCTTGGAGCTGGCTGGCATCGGGTCTGTTGGGCATGGGGGAAGCTTCTGGCAGCCTCTCATAGAAGCCACCCTTGTAGTCCCCCACTACCAAACCCTTGCCACACACACCCAATACAGCAAAGAATCCCAAGACACCTGCCCTCTTTAAAAAGGTTCAACTCACAAGTGGTCCAAAAAGTGTGAAATGCACATTCCTCCAGCTAAACCAATCCGCTGCAAATACCTGTCCTGCTCCTGCTACAGAGGAGAGTCTGGGAGCAGCAGGAAGGGAGGAGGAACAGCAGCACGCTGACACAGTGCTCCTCAAGGACAGTGAGGTTTCCGAAACCAAGAGGTGCTTTACTGCGAACCTGGTACGGGAGTTACGCACAACAGGAACAGTGACAATACGAGTGTCACAGGTGACACCAATGAGACCAAGGGATTTTTTTACATTCTAGAAATATACCCATCTACCACGGGCACTAAAGAGGAGCTCAGCAAGCGCTTGGGCTTATGTGCGTACCAGTTACCAGAACTTGTGGGGTTTGTACACCAGGGCGAGGCTGCTGTGCTTGAAACGATTTGCAAATCTGCGCACACTACATCAGGAGGAACAGGCTGAACAAGTACATCTTGGAAGGGATAGAGGCTTTCAACAACAGTTAATATTTATTTATTAAAATTAAGTCTTTTGTTACAGTTCTCTCTTACTGTAACTTCCCCAACTTCCCATGTGCCATTTCATCCGCTGCAGTTCCACACACGAGTCAGAAATCCCCTACTCTCACTTCAGACCAGTCTGTGCGCTCACAGCACGTGCTGTTGTTCACTCCAGAGCAGTTGGAAGTCGTGCGCTGCCAAATTCCCAAAGAGCTGTGAGGCAGCACCCAGCCCAGGAGTGTCCAGGCAGAGGCTCTTCCTTGCCCCACAGGAAATTCATTCCTGCAGAGACGTCCAGCAAACGCGTGTCTTACTCAGGCCGTCAAACAGAACGTGTGATGGTACTGAGTCTGTGGGACCGATCCACATCTACTGAAACCTGTTTTCACCGGTTTCATCGCCACGTGGCTTCAGTCGCTCCCATCTCTGTAGGGTGTTTTGAGGTCTACAGGCAAAAGCAACTGCATATTAACCAACACTGTGTCCATCAAAATGATAAAATAAAGATTGACAAAAGAAATAATTTCCTAAACTATGCCATTCTTGTTGAATGCCTGCATCATTTGTAATAACCCCCAAGAAGCCTGAAAATAGGCTTCCTGCAAGGTTTTGATTTTTCTCCCACACCAACTGTATTTGTTGCTTATGTTCTGAATTTAGCTGTAGCTCATATTTAAATAATGAAAGCAAAGTACTAAATTCAGACTTGAACCAATTTAAACAAACTCCCTAAAACAGAAGATACAACTGATTCATCATAGTATCATCAATGATGGTTGTAAACACAAACTAAAATGACACAGAATGGAAGGGACAAACAGGATGAAAAATTGTCTACTATTTATACATTCAAAATACTGTTTCAGTTTCCTGTTTAGCTCGTTATTAAGAATACTATTATAAGCAGAACACCTTAATAAATAGAAATAAATTAGGGAAAATAATGCACCTGATAGTGCAGTTGTCAAAATACAACAGGTGAGTAAAAGACTGACTTGGTCAAAGAGAGAGTGCTCTTAATTATAGAGCATTCTATGATGTTCTTAATTAAAAAATGTATTTACACAGAAGAGTTTAGTTCGTTCTCTATACAAATATGAATATTTAATTCATCTGTATAATATAGAACTTGCTAAACGTGCACTGCAGAGAGCAATATACAGGACCTTTTAAGCAGAACTATGACATCCATAAGCGATTCATGTCACAAAAAGTAATTTCCTATAGCAGCTACTTTAAATAGTTTAAATAACAATCAAAAAAACCCCAACAACCAAAGTACAAAATCGAGTAAGGAGCTAAGGGAAGGGCAATCAGGTCCTTTGGTTTGTTTGCTGCCGCTTGCAGCCACGTTAGTGGTGCTCGTACAACCGCCACGACGAAGCAGGGCAGTAGCAGGTGCGGTTCCCACCGTGTGACGGGCAGCAGGACGGTCCCAGTAGTCCCCGCTGGGACAGTAACAGCCCCCCAGGGCTGTGGGAGAGCAGCAGGGATCCCGGGCATCCCCATGCCCACAGCATTTGGGTCGCTCCCCGCAGCAGGGTGCGGCTCACCTGTGTGTGCGAGGACATGTTCCATCCCTTCGGGCACCAGCAAAGGCTGCTCAGGTGGCTCCTCCGCTCAGGGGTACCTTCAGCACAAATTGGGCAGGACAATCGGGTGTCGAGTTAATCTGGCATCCAGGCGAAGGCTGGGTATAACCCCGGAAACGACAATCCTTTTCCTAAAAGGTCTCATTTTGCATCAAATCCTTGGCCAGAATATAAGTAAATTTTCAGAAGCAGATTCCTTCACAGAAAGTCATGTTCATAAAGGCCTTCAAAATCAGATCCTAGAATTTTTCACTAGCCCTTTTCTTCAGAAACAAGGATAAAGATTAGAATTATAAAGATTTTACAAATATTCCTTCTGTAGGAAGCATGTATTAGCCACTGACACGTTCGAGCGCAAAGTGCTATTTTCGGCCTTGTTGCATGAATCATCATTTCAGACACGATGGACAGCTTGAACTGAAGTCACGTTTCCTCATTTACATTCATATTGACATTCATTCATATACTGTCAGCCTGGAGAGTGGCAGGTGTGCTATGTAGGACAGAAAAGCAGAACTAGCTGATTTCCAAATCCTGTACCTACAACTCAAAAATCCATAAAGTATTTCGCTGTTGTTGTCCAGGATAGCAGTGACAATATTTTACAAGTAGCTACCAGTCAGCTAAGGAACATGGGAGAAAAAAGACATACTTCTTCACAGGAGCAGCACTATTTTATTTTAATTTTTCCTATTTATTCAAGGTGCAACCAAATTATTTATTGCACGTGCTACTAATCACCACCTCCTGTGATCATAAATTAATATTTAATCAACACAAAGTAATTTACATTTTATGAATGGATGACACGAAGCAGACGTTCATCTTCAATGGTAACACTAATTCTGGGTAACCCACCTGGGATCCCTCTGTATAAGAAGGAGAAGAGAGAGAGTGTTTCACCTGTTTGTAATGATTTCCACTGTAGTCATGTGGAAAGCACACTATAAAAAAAGCATCAGTGACAATATAAACATTTTTTGAGCATCACCTTTCATATTAAGTCTATTTGGACTCCTTGACTACAAATTTAGCAGCATATTCATCTGCAATCACTACCTTAAAAAAAAGCAGTCCCAGCAGAATTAAATTCAGAGCGAGAAGTCATGGAGCTACCCGCCCACCCAGCAGCAGGAGGCGAGTACCATCCCTGTGCTGGGCAGGACGGATGTTTCTGTTCTCAGTCACTGGCAGTAGAAGCAGGCTGGGCGCAAGGGGACTGCCTGTGCTTGGGGTTACAATTGCTCCTCCCCGTTATGAAGCCTGACCCCTCCAGACCCTACCAGTACCAGTCCGTGCTCGGTCTTGTTGCTTTTCCGCCTTGTACCCCATTCTATGACCCTAGCCTCCCTATTCACTCACTGCGCCCTGCACTGGAGCCCTCCCTCCCATCCGCCCCCTCCCAGAGCTGCAGCCCACGGCAGCACTTCCCCTCTCTCCTCCCCAGCACCAGGGGGTTCCCATCCTCACTTGCCTCTTCCTGCTGGCTGCAGCCCAGCAGAGGAACCTTTGCGGAGCAGATGCACTTCCTCACACAAAGAAATGCAAGAAAAAAATTTTTTTCCACTGCACGGAAATCTTTCCCAGGACTTCTCTGAAGTTTCTAATTATGCAATAATCTTAAGGCACGCATTCAGCCTGCAATACCTCAGCCTAAACTAAAACAAGAAACATGCCCTTCAGTTGTGACCTGCTTGTTTCGGATCATGTTCACTTCAGCTTTGTGATCATTAAATTAAAAACAAAACACGAAAAGAAGGCTGAGAGTACTTCAGTCAAAATTGACCAGTAACTGAAGCTGTTGGACCTCTTAGCACTGAGTCATCACCGTACACTAGTAAAACCAGGTTAGACAGAGCCATGATATTTTAATAAATCCCAAGTTCATTTAGCAACTCTTCTTATAAAGTGTTTTATTGGCAGTAACAGAAATACAGTAAGATACAAGGCACATAGCTTTTGATCCTTTTACCACAGTGTGCTATTTAGAATAGAAATTCACTTTCAAGTAAACATGAGTATTTTAATGAGTATCTTAACATTTCCGTGGCTGTTGAATAATGTAAATTCTTTTAGGCAGTATGAACTTCTCCAAGGCAGGCTGTGGTTTTTGGCGAGTCACTTGTAATGCTGCTGCATGAATTTTGTGACTCATCTGTAACATTAGAGAGGGGGAAAAGAAGTTGTGATAGAATACAGCTTTTCTGCTATTCTCTTCCTAAATTCCATCATATGAAGGTAGGTCAAGAACAGCAGTAAAACCTAACTCCACAATAAGTTCAAGCGATCAATACATAAGACTCATGCTGACTCTGTACATTTAATTATAATTTCTGTTTTCAAAGTGATATTAGCCTGTCTACCTTCAGTGAGCTATTGCGGTTTTTTTCCCCCTCTTTTTTTTATTAGTTCATAGAATGAGCTGTCAAGATAAGAAAAGCAGAGCAGATCATCAGTATGCCAGAGTTAACAGTAAGTCGCTTCAAATTCTTATGTTCCTGGATTCAGATCATCATCATTACAGTATCTAATTATCACTTCCTGAACTATTGAGGAAGCTTCATGTATGAGATTCTGGAAACCACCAGGAGAAGGAAGTGGTAGGTGAGAACAGAGGAGATGGGGACAAGTGGAAGAGAAGAAGTATGAGTTGTATCTGTTCTCCTTAACAAGTGTAAGCAAAAATTCAAGATCTACATACTAAAGCTAAAATCACATCTGTTGATGAAAGGCTCGTTGAAGTGACGCAGCTGATGTTTTAACAAGCTCCATGGATGAGGAACTCTTGCATGCTTCAGAATATAAAGACTGCAAGTGTATGAAAAACAGATGATAACTGCCAGATCTTCAGATGAGCATGCAAATTAAAAGGATGCTTGTTGAATCAGCTCTTGCCAAGTGTAGGTGTAAGTCTGCATCAACGGCCCAGCAAGAAATACTGGACAGTAGTTGTAAGCATAATAATGAATAGAAGGTCCTCCAACAGCTTTGTGACACTAAATTTTCAATGATCTCATTGTATTTCCAAGGGAGAAGTCAATAAGATGCTTGACTGTCTAATGTCAGGGCTCAGGTGAAATAGCTCCGTGTGCAACAACAGTGGGCACACTGTGCCTGTTCTCTTGGGAATCACTTACAGTAGTTTGACATTAGCTGTCACCTTGGTATCTACTCCGCACTCATCAGCGAGACTACCCACCACCCTTGAACAGCCATCTTTTCCTTCTCTAAGATGGACTCTTACAGAAATTAAAGCTACTTCCACAGTAGTAGAACTGAAGACTAGGTTTTGTTCTGGGTTGTAATCCCACACAAACTTCCTATGTCACTGATAATTCTTCCCCACATTTCAATAAATCTAAATCAAAATACCACTGAAAAAAAAGGACACACCTTAATATCTCGCTGTACTTTTCCGTAACAGGCATACGTAACTGCCTTGGGGCTACTTAGTGTTAAACAGGAATGGAATCAAACGTAGCAGAGTAAGGAGGGAAGGCTGGTTACTTTTTAGCCATCTAGCACCTCAGCCACACAACCACTACAGAAACAGTACATCATCTCAAGAATATTTAGTGATAGATAACAAACCTACAAATGTCAGATGACAGCAATTTAAGGAAAATTCACTCTTTTTAAAAAATGTTTAGCTTTATGGAGAAGCCCTTACAAATGCATATCTTGTTCTTCCAGCTGTACTTACTTTGCTCAGCACTTCTGCTAGCAAGACACCCATGTTCTGAGATTTTGAGAAACTGGCAATAGCCCTGTAAAGCAAAAGAAAAAAGCATTTAGCATTTCCATCTCACAGAAACACTTGTCACTTTCGTTTTACAAACTTAATACAAAACATTTTGTAATAGAAATTTAGGTGTTGGAGCTAAATCCTTAAAAAAAGGTGTGCTGCCTCAGAATAGAACAATGCAAAATCCGTGTTGCACCAGCTGCTAAGAAAATTACCTCTATTGCAGCCTAAAGGCTTCAGCAAATCTAGCCACTCATGGTAAGTAAAGCTAGGCATAAATCACACCATATTATAATGCTAAGTAATTTATTCTAATTAAAACTTACTTATTTAAGCTAAACAACTAATATCTCTCAACAGGCCCTCCTCTGGCCCTGCTCCCACAGCTCCGTGTCCTTCTGCTGTTGGTGCCCCAGCGCTGGAGGCAGCACTGCAGGGGGGTCTCCCCGAGCGGACCAGAGGGGCAGAATCCCCCCCTCGCCCTGCTGCCCATGCTGCTGGGGGTGCAGCCCAGGCTGCGGGGGGCTTTCTGGGCTGCCAGCGCACATTGCCGGCTCATGGCCAGCTTTTCCCCCCCAGCACCCCCAAGGCCTTCTCTCAGGGCTGCTCTCCATCCCTCCATCCCCAGCCTGTGCTGAGACCCGGGGCTGCCCCAACCCAGATGCAGGACCCTGCACTTGGCCTTGTTGAAGCCCATGAGGTTCAGACGGACCCACTTCTCGAGCTTGTCCAGGTCCCTTGGATGGCATCCTGTCCCTAATCTGAATCTCATGCGAGTTAGAAACTTAGAGGCAAGGAGTCTGTATATGAGAGCTACGAAACTATGAAGTTCTCCGTGACTTCCATGATTGCAACCTGACAACGAAATCCATCACCTCAACATGGTATGTATGCTTTATTGATTCTGGTGCAGAGAACTAGTAAACAGGAGGGAAGTCAGTGTTACTGGCTCAGCTTTGTTCCAAAAAATGTATTTTAGGTTAGTGTCCTCCAAGCAAGCGAGGAGAAAAACACACAAACAAAACCCTACAGTGGTGATTTTTGTAGCCTTCCAGGAAATATTGTCAATATAGTAGTGTTAAATATGGCTAAACCCAGTTAATTTGAAAGTTATGCAGCTGATTACAACATTTTAGAGGAAAAAAAATAAAATCACATCTTGGTCCAAAAATTAAGTTCAGCTGTCAGTCTAGTGACAAGCTTCCCTTTTAACTCCTGGCAAAATAATCTATTTCACAGCAACATTACTAGATTACAGTACTCTGTAGTGACTGTCAGACACACTGATACTATGATTGCAATGTACACACAGACATTCAACTAAAAAGGAAGCCTTCTTGACAGCAGCTACTCAGAAGCATCAGAGGTAAACCTGTTTATCAGAAGTAATACAGGCAACTTAAATCTTGGTGTGGAAAAAGAAGTGGGATTCAGAACAAAGCCACATGGACAATTTGCCTCTCCTGTCTAACTCGGGCTTTTTAAATGGTTACGTGGGTACTATAGAAACTCCATTGTACAGGGGGCTCCTTTCTTATAGGTAAAAAGTAACTGATGTCCCTAAATCCACAGCAGTGGAAGGAGTAATCCACAGCTCAAGAGAGCTGGTTGGTATTCAAAGACCACTTCCTCCAAGCTCAGGATCGGTGCATCCCTAAGAGCAAGAAATCGCCCAAGGGACGCAGGAGACCTGCATGGTTGAGCAGGGAGCTTCTGAAAAAGCTCAAGTGGAAGAAGGAAGTTTACAATAAGTGGAAGAATGGACTGACCCTTGGGAGGATTACAAGAATGCCGCCAGAGCGTGCAGGGATGAAACGAGGAAAGCCAAGGCCGCCTTGGAATTAAACCTGGCAAGGGATGTCAAGCTCAACAGGAAGGGCTTNGCAAGGCTGTAATTGCCCAGGATTTTCTTCGTTCTGGGTCCCTCTCCGGAGGCACCCAGCTCGAGCTGTTCTTGCTGCTGTACCACTTGAATAAATTTTTTTTTTCTCCTTTGGATTATTGCCTGAGACTCTGCTATGGGACACCCAGGGCAAAGAAACTTCCTTAACACTCACAAGTATCCTAATCATCATGTGGAGGAGGATGTGTACACCACCTCCTTGCACAGCAAGGCCATAGCTATCAGGACACAGATTTGTTCCAAGAGCAAATCACTGGATCAGGCTCCTTTAAACAAAAACTTAGTGCCACAGTGACTGGTTTCTGAACATCACAGCAATTATGAGGGATGCTAAGTACTCTGCAATAACTATGCAGTTCTAGATATGCCCCAAAAGAATTGCAGGCTCTTAAAGGGAACTTGTGCAAAAAAGAAGGTATGTGGTGACATAAGGAGTATCCAAACTGGGCGGCTACTGAGAAAGTTTAAATTGCAATAGAAGCAAAAACCTGAGTGTCTAAATCCTGTTTAGACACTGTGTTCCATTTAAGATTTGGACTCTTAATAGAATTTCAGAAACACCAGAAGTCATTAAAATTTTACCCTCTTATCCTTGTATTGATCAACTTCACTTTTTATTAAGTGCTATTTAAGAAAAGTGCATATATTAGAAAAACATTCAGTCTTCATTTGAAAAAGCTGCAAGAAATTGTTTTGATGACCACTTTAACCACTCACTGCCACCTAATTCAAAAGTAGAAGCATACCTTCATTTTGGGGCAAAATAGCTTGAGCAACCTTATGAAGTAGAAAACAGAAAAAGTCTAAGTAGAATTCAGATTGAAATAGGAGATACAGCTTTTTTTTTTAGGTTTTGGTTTTTTTTTTAAAATGTCAATGATTACCTCAAAGTTGCCTTTTATCTATTAATTCCACAAGTTAATTTAAGAATTAAACTCTTCAGAGATTAAGAGCTGTCTTTGTTTCCAACCTTCAGCCCACTGCCTATGAACTTTTAACGATGGGGCAGGCGGGAACAAACCCTGCAGTGCAATACCTTGTTTTGTCTTTTCCTGGAGGTTTAGTGTTTTTCTCAACAGGTCCATGTTCTGGCTTTTTAGACACTCTCATACCTCCAGCTTTGACTGCAAGAAGAAAATACAATTAATATAAAAATATTTACAGAATTAGATACTACATCACATATACTTAGAGAAGAAAATGTTTATACCCCAGATAATTTTTAACACGAAATCATCTTACAATATCTAACACTATGCTTCACTTTTGAACACACACATACACAGAAATATGCCAAAGAGATCCAACAAAAAGTTTAAACTTCTGTGTCACAGCTTCCAAATACCATAATCAAGAAGTCAGAGGGCTTTTGGTCATTGCTAACTATATTAAATCATAACACCTCATTATGGTAATATGCATTCTTCCCCCATAAATCTCAGATGTTAACAGCTTCCATTATAAATTTTAATAAGCAAAACAAACAAACCTCTAAACACTGTCAGGTTCTCAAACAGTCTCACTAACAGCAATAAAGGTTTCATGATTTGCTCAAGCTATTCTAGAATAAAGCTAATAATGCAGGTAAGAACCAGCTGCATACTTATCTTGTACTTGTGTTCTAACATGTTTAATTATATTTTATTAAGATACCTGCCAATCACAAAACCAATTAGCACTAATTAAGCTACAGACGACCTAACAATAACAATTTAAGTTCTGAGGCATATCAGAAAATTCAATTCTGAACAAAGAACATGTCAAGTTATCTACAGCATCTTGTCGAAAGAAATACTTTCTCCCTGTTCATGAGTGTATTTTAAATTTTAAAACTGCGAGAGTAAAAAAGAACAAACTTAGTACGCATTTCTCATCATTTTGAAGAAGTTGCTTCATCTTACAGCAAGGTTCCTATTCTTATCATGAATAATAAGGACTAGAGTTTTCAAAATCAAGCATTTGGGGGTGGGAGTGAATAAGGAATGGAAGAAAGTTTCAAGAATTACTCAGCTAAATAGTGTGAGAAATGTATTTGGCCATTTCTGGGGCAGCAGATGTGTCCATCTTTTTTAATCAAATCTGACTACTCACCTTGTATTTCCTTGTTGCAAGTTTAGCTTTAGAAACAAGAATTCTCCTTCAGTTGCATCCAAAGCAGCCTTACAGTGCTGGAGTTCTGCAATATCTAGATGTGGCTTTTCTTTTCTTTTTAAAATCACATACATAGAGTTAATTATACTGCTGTATAAGCAGAAAATGAATGGCCTAGCCATCTTACAGCTGCAAATACACTAGAGATCCAGGCTGAACCAAATTCTTTTGGGAGTCTACCTGCCAAATGGAAAGTCTCCTCTGAAATGGAAGTGCCATCCATTGCCAATTATCTACCAGCAAAGAGAACCAATATTCTAAATACCCTCAGCTCACAAGGTGTGAAACCTGTCTTTGTCAGCAGGAGATAACATGAGAGGCATCTTATTAAACAACAATGACAAAGGATTTAAAAAACTAAACAAAACAAACAAACAACCCAAAGCACCCCGGAATATTTCAAGATCTTAGACTGATGTCATCTTGACATCACGTTCCCTTTGTAACAAGTTCATCCCAAAATGGGAAGGGTGTTATCCCAAGTATTCGTCCACAGCTTATTAGGTGCTTAGATTTTTTTGGCTTTTTGGAAGGAGTTAAACTGCAAATGGGAACCCAACTAAAATTCTGGAAGTAGATAAAAAACCATAACTGAACCTAGATCCATGACTTTTGGTTTGGGAGCATCACTAAGCACAGAGGTACAGGATTGGCGATTTCTAGATATGAGCATTTTTTATAGTTTTAATTTAGCAATGTGAAGAGATGCAGACACACAGGGAAGCAAAGACATTTTAACACGATGAATCTTTACAAAAAGCATATGGGTGAGCTGGGGTGCTGGGGGGTGGGTGGGAAGGAGAGAGAGAGACAAAATGGGAAAAGATATTAAAACACTACATGGCCAATCAGGAATTGTGTCTACTACCAACAAGCCCACAGAAGAAAGTTATCTATAATGATTAGAAATAATGCAGGGCTCATTTCAGTCTTTTCACTGACTTGAAAATAGCTGCTACTAGCAGCTGTCAAACCTGCTCATACACACCCATGGCAGTGGAAGCGTTAAATACGGATGCTTCTGGAATGCACCAGAAAGCTGTTTTGTAATTTGGTTTTTTTCAAAGCAATTAAGAGAGATATCAAAGTTTAAATATAGAGTTCAAGTTTTTGATTTTTTTAAGTGCCCTGAAAGCCATGTAATCTAAGAGTTAAGAATTAGGTGCCAACAGATTTTAGGGGTGCGGTGAGACGCACAAGTGCTCTTAAGGCAGTCACTGCTCCAAATAAACCGGGAACACGCACGCCCTAATTACCTCAGAGTAAGCAGAGCCTTCGCAGGAGCTGCGCGGGCCAAAGCTGCAGGAGCTCCGTGTGTGCCCGGCACCCGCGGGAAATGAACCGAAACTCTGCGTTTTGAGACCCCCGCTCCACAAAAGTCACGGAGAAACAGGCGCAGGAGCTGATGGCCGCCTGCACGCACTTACACGCCCCCAACAACCCCAGGGGCCAACCACCCGCTCGTTACGGAGCCGCGGTGGGAGCTCCGCGCCGAGACTCGCCCGCCGGCGCTGCAAGGCCCCGTTCTGCCCGGGTCAAGAACGCCGGGGGGAGGTGGAGAGGGAAAGAAAATAATTTTCACGTTCCGTTAAGAGGCGAGGAATAAGACCGGAACGCATAAAAAACCCCCATTTCACTAGAACATCGATACCTGTTTCTGTCCGCGTTACCCGACAGCGCGTTCCTGGCAGCGAGCGGCAGAGCCCGGCACCGCCCGGCTCCGCCAGACCCGAGGGGAAGCAACTCAGGCCGCAGGCGCGGGTCCAGCGCGGCGGGCTGAGGAGGGACCGGCCGCCGGATCCACCGCCACAGAGCAGCCCCCACCCGGCGGCGCTGCCCCCGCACAGGGACCGGCCCGTCCCCTCGGCTCCGCCACCTCGGGCGCGGCAGGACAGGAGCCCACAGAAGGGGGGAGCGCCGGCTGCGGCGGGGCAGCGCGGCCTGGCCCTGCTGCTCCGCGGCGGCCGGCGCTACCCGGTGCCGCCTCTGTAGGGGACGGTTGATTTCGGCGGCCGTGCCCCCTCAG
>VWZL01006346.1:340110-434470 GCA_013396915.1 Stercorarius parasiticus
CCGGGGTGCGGGGGGCGCGCTGTGGTGCCGGGCGGGAGCAGTGCCCCGGGTGCCGTGCCCCTGCGGGTCCCGGCCGAGGAGGTGGCGGCGCGGCGTGAGGGCACCGTGTGGGTAAGGGGAAGGGAGTGAAGGAAGAAAATTAACTATCTGAGGAGTTGGTATTAGATTGACTGCTGTCCCATCTCACTCTGGTGCAAACCGCCGTCACCTCAGTCCGACTGCATCCAGGTCTCCCTGTCTTTATTCCTTTTTCTTTGTTTTGTCATGGTTGTTCATAGACTTTTTATATTACTGCTATTGGCCCAGAGTTTCCTTTGTGGTATTTTGCTTAGAATTTTTCTCACTTGTATGTGTCTCAAGTTTTGTATTGGTCTTTTTGGAATTTTATCATTGCTTTAGTTGATTGTTTTTTTTCTTAATTTTCTTTTAGCTGGGTTTCCTACAGCATCCAAGGTTACACATTCAGCTCGTGTGTTTGGATGTATTCCTTCATGTGACTGAGAACTTTTGAACCCCCCAGGTGCTCTCGGCCACATTTGACAGCTCCTTCCCCCAGCTTTTATTGCCAAGCACAGTGCCGTATGGTCTGGGACGTGTCTTGGTCGGTTGGGGTTGGCTGTGCCGGCCGTGTTCCCTCACAGCTCCCTGTGCCCCCCAGCCCATCGCCGGAGAGGGATGAGGAGCAGGAAAGGCCGTGACTCTGTGCGAGGGCTGCTCATCAATAACGAAAACATCTCTGTATTATCAACGCTGTTTTCAGCACAAATCCAAAACATAGCTCCATAGCAGCTACTATGAAGAAAATTAACTCTACCCCAGCCAAAACCAGCACACTTAATAGTGAAAGACAAAAAGGCACATGCCATTGGGGAAACACTTTTTCTTTCTGCCATGGTAAAAATGGCTGAAATAGTACATAGAAAACAACATGGAGACAAAGTAAAATGCATTCCTTTGTCAGGAAATGCTGTAGAAAACACTGCTGAAGATTTGAAGGTACAGGTGTTAGCACACGTGCATTGTGGGAGGTTGACTGAAGTACAAGTATTTCTAACGTTCAGCTTACAGTATTGCTAGATTCTGTTTCAGTAATGATATACAGTAGAAGAAATCATCATAAAATTTGGCATTTCCGCGAATCTGTCAGTGATTATGATCTTTTGTGTTAAGATAATGGTACCTTCAGGTCCCCAGGCATTATGTATGATGGTGGGCAGGTAGAGCAGAAGGTAGTTCCCACTCCATTCTTACTCTGTCCCTAACCAGACAAGGCAAAAAAAGGTGTGTGTGCGCGTATGCGTTTGTGTGCCTATGTACGCATGTTTTCTGGGGGGGAGAATAGAAAGCAATATCGGAGTACTACCAACACTTGCTATTTTATTGTGTTGCAGTACTCGGTGGCTTAAAAAGACAGCTGTGAAAGCATTGCTCACAGTTCCCTGACTCATGCAAAAACAACCCCTGCCTGAGTCAGAGAGCAAAATCTGCATATATTGTGATGAAACTCTGTGAATTTTATCTGCAAGCAGTTGCTGAAACCATAACACATAATGCCGAAGAGATTATTCTAGAATGCTGTAAACATGTTCTGCTTTGCTGTGCCAAAGCATTTCCTTACAAAAATTAGCTCTTTTAGAGATTCTGAAAGCAAAACATGAAAGAAGAAAAAATCATTAGTCTCATGCTTTATTTGGGATTTTCTTATTCTTGGATCTCAACAATTAAAACCAAAAAAAGGAGATAGAGAATGTAAAAATAGGATGTGATTAAGTGGAATCAGAAGAATCGGAAATAAAGTAGAAAAAGTAGAAGAGAACATGGTGTAAGGAACCAGTGGGATTTAGAGCACAACAGCTCTTTATGGATGACTACTGTTGGCTGGGATTTTCAGAGCAGAAAAAGTCTAAACCAGGGCATCCAGTCCAAACCAGATCGATTTGATTTTTTAGTTCTGTATGTATGAGGCAGGAAATAGCTTTGAAATGCAGCAATTTCCTCCCTAGAAAAGCAACTTACTTTGCAAATATTAAAGTCAATAGTACTGTGTGTCTCTGCCAATAAGTATTTTAGCTTCAAATGGATGACAACAATTTGGATTGGGGAAAGAAATTCTTTCTGATACAACGATCCGAAGGAGAGATAACAAAAGAAACTTTTTCTGAAGAATTTGTTCAATAGTAAGGGTTTTTCATATTAGTGTTACAGAGAAATATTTCTTATCAGCAGAGAAATACTGATTTTTCAGTTTATTTACACGAACTTGGGTATGCTAACCTCCTTATATCAGAGCTGAATGATTCAGGAGCTTTTCCTTAATACAACATCTATTTTCTCTCCATCTGCTAATAGCAATGACAAATTAACCAAAGTCAGTATCTCTTTACACTGGTTAGGTATCAGAAGTTTTCTTTTTTCTATTTGCATTCTAGTTACTATTAGGTATTGTCTCCAGGTTTCAGTCCTAGAAGTTGAAGCATGCAGTAGCAAACCTATTAAATCCTTGTATCATTCCTTGTCCCAGCAGCAGCGTAGTTCTCAGGCAGGCGTTGTAGAAGAGCTGTGAGCTTACGTATTTCATTATTGACGTGTTTCGGAAAGTTGTGGTGGCGATTCCCATCCATGGTTCTTTCATTTCAAATTTAAGGCCCCATTAGAACTTATCTACTCAGATCACACATAACCCTCCCCAGTGGATACTTTTTATAAATAGCTGTTATTTTAATGTGCTGACACAGCCTACTTAACTTTTTTGGGAGTGGACCTAGAATTCACATAGGAAAAAGAGGTATCTCGGAGATGCTGCTGAATCTGCTAGCAGGATAAGGAAGAAATAGATCTGAAAAAAAGTGAGAGTGAGAAAATTAAAATAAATAAAGCACAGAGGGGCAGTCTGGGGGCAGACACAGAATTTTAACTGTGATAAAGAGACAATAGTCGTAGGAAATTTTTTTGAGCGGTGCTCGTAGTGCTCTGGAATGCTTTCACCTTTGGTGAGAATTCCTCCTTTAGAATCTACGTTCTACAGGCAAGTTACTGCCTGATTGCAAAGTTTGAAAAGTCACTTGGCAGAAACAAGAATCAACATGTTTCCGAGCAGACTCTCTTGATTACTTGATCTGATCTAGCTAATAGTTATTAGCATAATTATACACCATGCATAGTCCACATCTAAAACAAGCACTTCAGTATTTTCCCTAATCCACCTTATCTCCATTATTGCTTGTTTCCCAATGTCAGAATTAGTAATTTGTGGCTACTGATATCAACCAATACTATTTTTACACCTGGTAATTGAATGTGAAATACTATTGCTGTTTTCTAAAGCTCAGTTACAGATAGGAAGTATATTTTTCAACTGAGTCAATATAGCTATTTTTAAATGCTGCAGGAGCATGATGGAGACAACAAATATTCTGGTGCAGGTATATGACTTACTTTTTATTAATCCATCCTTTAAAAATCTTTTTCCCTCTGTCCTGGGCTTTTAGTTCAGCATGAAGTTAGTAATGTTGCAAAGAATGTTCTTATAAAGTATTTAAAGCATGGAGAAGACCAATTAGTGAAGGCAGCCATATGTTCAGCGATTTTTATATTGATATGATTGTTCACTAGAGCATATATTATGCATCTGACAAAATCTGTAGGAAGCCTGCCTTCACATCTGTAAAGCTCTTTATTCCAGGAAACCTGAGAAGTTCAAGTCCTGGTTCTGATCTGGATGCCAGAGAAAAAGAAGTGTCCAGGCACTATATGGTTGTGCTGGAAGGTAAAGGGTAATATCCTTGAGGAGAAGGTATACCATACTGGCTAGTTTTTGGTTATAGAATCAAACCTTTTTGACAGAATGACTAGAAAGATATCCCTTTGTCATCATGTGTTTTATCCACCTAAGTGTCCTTGTTAAAAAAAAATAATTACTGAGTAGCGGAATAAGTGAATCAATTCTAAAGAATAAAATTGCAACACACTGAGCTGTATGGAAGCCCTTACACAGATTTCACTATTTCTGTCCTATCATAACAGCAACACTTGTTTCTTCAAAGGTTAAACATGAGAATTCACTGTATTTTGTGGCTGTTTTGATCATGGTTTTGGACCGTCACACTCAGAAAACAGCTTAAAGGTGGGAAGCAAAGGAAAGCAAAATATTTGTTATATCTTGCAGGTTTTACGTGTCATGTGATATTGAACTCCCTGGAGCTAGTCAAATGCAGATTATTTGTCAGCGTATCTATTTTTCTGACCAGGTATACAAAAGTAGCTTTTTGTATTAGAGTGACTAGCCACCAGAGGGCATGTGATATTCAGTAATTCAACGGTAATCCTTTACCATACATAATTTCTTGCTGGACCCAGTTGTAAACAAGAAATTTACCTTTTTCGTGGTGGGTAGAGAGTGATTCACATTCTCCAGTAACTGCCATTGGAATAGCAGCTTTCTGAAGCCGTAGCCCCTTGGAAGCACGTCAAGAAGCTGAAAAATGGAGGGAGAGAATTGCCCCTGGTCTTGTTTTCTCGTTATCATTTATAGCTGGGCTGGGATAACATTGTAGTAGTAATAGGGCTAAAATGTGATTGCTCTGTTTACCTAGAGGAATAAAAATGAAAGCTAAACAAGAGGAAGATGTTACAAGTGATACTCTTTGCAGAATGTCATTAAAATGATACAAAGGTGCTAAAATTGAATAATCAATTTTAGTATACCCATTTTTCTTCTGTTTGTGTTGTTACGATAGTTACAGTGAGGTTCATCTTGCGAGCTGGATTGCAGTCTTTCCTCCTTTGAATGTACAGGCCAAGGTTGAGGATAAGTGAACTGCAAGTCTCCTCTCTAGTTGCTACCCGATCAGCTTTTCCAGAGGCGATGTTGTGCGGAGCGGGTTAGTCCTTCTGCCTTGTGAGCTGCCAGTCACTCAGAAGAAAATGAAGAGGAAACAGAGACACAAGGATTTCTCACTTTGCCCCATCAGACTACAGAGTAGGATCAGCACGTATGGGGCAGTAATACATATTATGGTATATAAATAGTATGTGTTGCAGACTGTGGAAACAGAAGTCTTGGGGAAGCACGTCCTCCTTGTGATCTTGTTTAGGTGCTGCTTGGAAGGTGCAGGAAGGGATTTGTCTGTACTGCGTTGGCAAGGAAACAAAAAGTATTTCATACTCTCATAAATGTAACTGTACAGATAAACTGCCACTAGGTGGTGGTCAGGAAGCAGAGGATTTTGGCACTTGTAGGACCAACAGAGCTGGCAAGCTGGAGCGAGCTTTCTCAACCCTTCCAATCTCAACACACAGGCTCTGTAAACTACAAAACTGATACCCCTGTGCAACGCTAGGTTAGTTTCATGCTATTTGAAGAGAAATATTCATCTTAGTACGTTTGTCCCCATAGCAGGATATCGGCTATAGTGCTATAGGGACGGTTTGTCCCTATAGCCCTATAATTTCCAACCAGTTTGTTGCTGTAGCATTATAGCAGGACAGTCCTACCTGCACACCACCACCTGCGCCATTGGAGCGAACAGGCTTTATGGTCTTGCTTGTTAACTGCCACTATATCTAGCACATTATTTGAAAACCACTTAGATTAGGGAAGACACTGAGGCAAAAAAAAGTGCAAGGCAGCCAGAGCTGCAAAAAATATACGGAGACACCTAGCAAGCATTTTCAGAGTGACTGGCGTTTTTGTGCAATTTGTTAAGTCAGTAGACTCTGTTGAAGACTATATACTTCGGTTTCAAGTGTGGTTTCAAATAATTTCAACCTTGTTCAAACAAATGGACTTGGAAATTTACTTGTGTTATATGGGAAAAGTTTAAAAAAACAGCTGAGAGTGGGTTTGCTTAGTCTTTTACAGGCTTCATTGTCAAAATTTGTAACTGGTAACCAGTTGAACAGGATGGATGTTGCAGAGAGTTACAGTCACGTGAAAGGAGCAGGATTATAACAGAAGTTCCTTTGTAGCCCTTGGTATGTCAGGCATGAGCAGGGATAACATACCTACAAAATTTAAAAGATTAATTTTTTTTATTTATTTCCAATGTTTGAATGTTCAATAATGTTTCAAGGTATTCAAGGCCAGGTTGGACGGTGGGAGGTGGACTGGGTGGGCTTTAAGGGCCCTTCTGACCCAAACCATTCTATGAATATCAGCAAGCTAGACTAAATCAAACCGAATGCCTTCGTGACAATTGATGAATAGCCTTATCCCTGTTTCATTGTATGGGTTATAACCCTGTGCAGTATTTTAAATTAGATAAATCCTCTTCTAAAACAACATAGTGGGTGAGTGACAACTTTAAAGAGGATGTGGATCAATAGGAGTGCTGGAGAATTTACAGCCAAACTGAAGGAATGTATATTTTGCTCTCTTATTAAGCACTCGTATACAAGGATTGATTTTTGGGCAGGGGGGAGATTGTCAATAGTAGTAATTCAGCATTTCATGTGATACTGGTGATCTCAGTTTCCTGTGTGTCTCTGGCCATTCTGGGGGTGCACTGGCAGATTCTGGCTTTACTTAACTATTTGAATAATTTTAGGACATAGTTAAATGAACTGTGCTACAATGCAGTGACTTGATTATAAGACTTTGGTAATGAGCTGGAGGTCTTTTGCATTTAGTCCTAATGGAGATCAATCTCTTCTCATAGTGTGTGCTTGCTTTGTGCCGATGGACAAGTAGATAATTCATTTCACACTCTTCCTAGTCGAGAAAAAATGAACCCACATATTACTTTAAGAACTAGCTGGAAATTACCCCATTAAATACCCTGCTGCTTGTGTTATTCTTTTACGCATAACTCATATAAAGTAGAACAGACTACAAGGTGATATTTAGTATAAAAAATGGTATGCATAAAGATATTTACTAATATTTAGGGTGCCCTGAAGCAGTAAGGAGATGCAGTGCCGGAGATGATTGGCCTGCCCTAGGACTCAGGCTGGACAACTTCATGGCTAAGGTCAGTGAACCCTCACAGGCTGACCCAGCCCTTTGCGTCAGTGGAAATGCTACTGCTGTAGTCTCCCAAAGGGAACACCTGCTTTGCTGCTTACAGCACGATCAATCTCTATAAGCATGACAAAAAAAAAGGTTGAACTTTGTTTCTTCCTGTGGCAGGATGGTGCTCTTTGCACAAGCCGCCTGCAGGCGGTTGAACCAGACGGCTCTCGTGACCTTCCTTGTTATTAGCTGCTGCACACCCATTAAATTCTTTTATAACCACTTTTATTCCCTAGACTAACCACAGAGGCAAGAACTTTCTATTTTTGCAATGTAATAGCACAGCTCGCCAGTGAACACTGCCTTACTGTGTACTTTTCCTGGCCTATGTTCAAAAGGGGTGTGATCAACACCTGGAATTTCATCTGTCCATGTTAACTGGTCTGCCCTCGCGCTGTGGTAGCGCTCCCCGTCTCTTTAAATAAAGCGTAGGAGTTGAATCAACTTTTCATGCACTTTGAGCAGAAAGAAATGCTTTGAACATATAAAGAGGACCAAAACCTTAATATTATGTGTGAATGCCCCTGTTCATCAATGGAATGGGCAGTTAAGAATGATGGTAACCTGGGCTGGTGGGAGGTGTCCCTGCCCATGGCAGGGGGGTTAGAACTAGATGATCTTTAAGGTCCCTTCCAACCGGAACCGTTCTGTGGTTCTATGGTATCTCGGAAGAAGCTGTTGCATTGTCTTTTTAAAACTCCATAAAGTATTCCTGTTCAGATACTTTTTCTTGTCCTCACATCCCCCTCTAGAGCTTGCCTACAGATGTGATTAATTCCTCAATTTTCTTTTTCAATTTCACCTTTTTTTTTTAAACTCAGTAGGTTCCACTGACAAGGGAAACTGTTGTCTGAATAACAATTCCTTGCATGAGCCAACATGTCACTGGAGATTCAACGTGGAGATTCATAGTATTCTCATTGGCAAAGTATTTTAGCACAGATCATCATCATTCTTTGAATTAATAAATCCTTTTGCTAGGGGGAAAGAGCCTGTTTTAAAATACTTACAGCAACAGACTTCACTCATTTAAATAGAAATAGGGATAAAAAATGTTTATCTTTTTGTGCATGATATTACTTTTTAATTGTTTTCTAACATCTGTATGAAGTTTTGTATTAAATGCACGTTGTAGTCTGAGGACATATATGTCCTATCAAGGATATACAGAAGTTGCCTTGAAATTTTCGAGTGTAAGCACATCTAGGAATAACAAGAAGCTCAATCAACAACTTGAGGATTTACCCAGCTTCTTGGGTAGATTTTGCAGCCTCCACTGAGTTCCACGTTATTGAAGCCACACATTTAACAAAAATCGAAGTAGACCTAAGCTTTAGTTCCCAAACCGTGCCACCTGGGCCTTTGAGGTTATTGAATTAGTATTAAGCGTTTTAGCAAAGCGCATTGTCATGACAGTGTTTCCAGTTACACATATGAAGAGACAGATTGACAAGCAATACAAGGTACCAAGACGTAACTGTAACCCATTTCCCTGCTTTTTCCCTTAGTGTAAGATGCACATGCAACTATCCAATGTAACTGTGTTATCAGTCTGTTGTTTTTAAATTGCCCTTGGATTCTATAAGCTCCTCTGGCCAGACGATTACTTTCCTGAGTGAAAGTTGAAACCCACTAATGTCGTTAGATAAATGAAATCAGTGGAAATTCAGGGTTAGTCTGAACTGAATGTTATTGTTCGACACGCTTTTTCCTTCTCTCGTCAACTGTAATTGTTCTCCTGTGTGGAATATACAAGTAATTCCCCCATTTTGCAGTTCTTCACTGACCTCTGTCAAGTCCTGACCTTTGTCAAAAACAAGTCAGCTCTTCCGCACGGGCAGTCGCACCTGTAGGTGACAAGGTGGAGCGCAGCAGAGTGCCAAAGCAGTAACAGGTCGTGAAGGCTGCATCACAGCAAGCCTTCCGAGTTGCTCTCATGAGAACAGTGTTCTGTTTCCCAGGCACAGGTCCTCAGTCTCCCACATTACGTTTCTGACTCTAGCTTATTTTCCAGCGTTTATACTTCAGTTATTTTCATTTTATCTTTTTGCTTTTGAAGGGTAACTAGTATAAATGCGGCCCAATTTTGTCCAACAAAAAGAAACGTAGACAAATTCTAAATGGGTTGTGCTAGGCTGGAGGATGTGACATATAGGAACTTCTTTCATAGCTTTTATTTCTTTACTTCATTTATTTAAATATAGTTTTATGTGAACTTGGTTCAGCAGAGCCTGCTGTTCTCTATCTAGAGAGGTATCTGGATATATAGTCCATCGTCTACGTGATGTACATTTGTATGTGCAGGATGGATGGTATATTATTCTGAATATACCTTTCCTAACCTTCATTTTAACAGTGAAACAATTGATATTAGAACTTGATATCAACAGCACATGAGGCTTGTTTTCTATCATAAACTCTGTTGCAGAATTTGCCTTTAAGCAGAGGCTGAAGTGCAGGAGGAGCAAGTCAATTTAAAGCAGGAGGCACCTCACTCTTACATGACACTGATCGATATCAGTCAATGCTTTTTGTAAAGTAATGCATTCTAGTTGGGTTTGCTGATATAGTACACATGGCTTATTTCTTATGTCCATTATTTTTTTAGGAAGTGATGCATCCGTATGGAACTCTGCATTTGGTCTCAGTCCAGATGTGAGTCATTGCATGGGAAATGTGAGCATTCAGCCTGCTCTAAGCCTTGGAAGAAGAAAAAATATACTTTTCCAGTTTTTTTTTTTCCTCTTTTCACCAGAAAGTTATCCAGAGAATGTAACTGTTCCATAAGAGGGGGTAAAATGAAATTATGCTGAAATCTCACAAAGCATTAAGTTACTTTTTGAGTAAACTTATTAAACAAGCAGAACTTAGACAAATGTAATGAATCCTTTCTCTTCAAACACCCTCCTTGACAACATGCAAGGCTAAGGGAAAAATAAAGTATGACTGGTTTTCTGTATTTCAGCTCTTGATCTGTAGGTAGTTTACTTTCTAAAGACTTAAAAGATCTGGCTGCTTTCATTGGAAAAATGCACGGTATTGCTTTTTGCCTACCATGTATGCTCTAGCTGCTGAAATAGCTGATAGAAAGACTCTGAGCTGTAGCGCTGCGAGTGGTTTGTTTCTTTGTTTTGGCACTCCCCGTTTTAAAATGCTGCCATGAATGAAATTGTGCTCATGGCAGATTGAAATTAGAAGTACACAAGTCTCCACGTTTTCTTCTCAAAATTGAGAACACAGGCTTTGGACAGCTAACGTTTACTCGTAGAAATAATCTATTCCAGATATTCTACCGAAACTCGTACCTTGTTTGTGGAGACACAAACACCGTCCCACAAGGACGTGAGGAGGGGCTTGATGAAGCCAACTGCCAGTGCAGTAGTTGAGTAGTTGGTACATGCTCTAAGTTTGTGTGACACTACTTCAGCTTTATGTATTTGTTGGGGGTTTTTTGTTTGTTTTTAGCAATACGGTTTCAGAATAGAAGCCTGGTGTGGAAAGCTCTATAGCTGATGGCGGATTTGATTGTCCTACACCACGTTCACAAAACGCAATCAGAACTTTTTTCTGGGGTTAACCTAAAATTCCTCTAGAATATTCCGGCTACACCTTTCAGGCGTACCTGATTAGGTTTTATGAAAATAGCACATCTAGGATGATTACACTAGCATGGCTAATTATGATGTAATTATCAACTCTACTGTTAATTAAAATGCCATAAAGAAAGCTAAGTAAATATTAAAAAAAATAATTTGATAGCCTGAAAGACCTAATAAGAGCAAAAAGAAAACTCTGTATTTTTTGAAAATACATGCATTTTAAACTGATGAATGCCCTGTGAGCGGTATGCACCTAAATATGAAATACTTAGAATCTCAAATACGGCAATGATATTTTTGGATAAGGCAACTTAACAAAATACCACTTTAATGCTAATTGTGAGCAAACAAAGAACCTTGCTGCCGACTTCTGGGTTCCTTTGCAGACCGTGACTTCTCCCACCTATGCCACGTGCTTGGAGAGCTGGTTTTGATCTCGAGGGCTCTGCCTCAGATGAGAAGCAAAAGTCATTCCATCACAGTTGCTTCTTTGAAATGACTACCTCCCTCTTTTTTGGAGAGTTACTAGCAGAGTCAAAGCAGCAATAACAGACTATGACCCTTTCAAGCCTATTCTTTTGTTATCGGAAGCCAACTGAACCCTTCCTGGAATGCCCAGTAAGTGTATTTGGCTCAGAGCTCACCACCATCAGTAGGCGACAGGCACCCCAGGGACTCCACCTTCCTCTGCGTACCAAAGCCTGCTCGGGACTCTGAAGGTAGCTAGAACAATGAGGAAAGATCAGTGGCAAAATTATCGTTACAAGAAACAAACTTAAAGTCAAGCAAATGGAAACTGTTTTCTATCTTAAAAGGAAAACCAACACCTTCTAGGAAAGAGACGGCACCACCCGCCCACTGCTGGCGCCCAGCAGACGCTGCGCTGCAGCCAGCGGGAGCCGCACAGCTGCGGACCAGAGCGTAGCAGAACTCGCCGCTTTCACTGCCCTGTTCACCCCTTCGATTCTTTTCCCTTTTACAGTCAGGGGGCTGAAGTAGCCCTACCAATTAAGGAAAGTGAATTTGCCTTATGACCTAAACTTGGAGCAGTTCTGCTTACCTGTTCTCATTTCACTGATGCAATCGGGATACTCGGAAACACTGAAAACAAAAGAAAAGTGCAACGACGGGGAACAACAATTATGATTACAGACAGTATAAAGTTAACAGACTCTACGGCATGAGCAAACTATGGGATTTAGTTACTTAAAATAATCAAAGATTTTTATTGTAAATAAAGCCAAGCAGAACGTAGGCAAAATAGAGTCTACGATGTCTGTGAAAGCAAGATCATCTTCGTTTTCTTGGGGAGAGCAAGGGGCAGAGTAGAGGAGTGATGGGAAGAAAACAGGACAGAGCTCTGAAGTATGTTGGATTGCCCATATCAAAAGTAAAAATACTAGTCCAAGGAGTTAACAGGAGGAAAGTGCATAATTTCACACTTCGGTCTGCCAGCCTGACAAATTCAGAACGTATGCACTGAAGAAAGCTGGGAAAATGGCCCAAATATATTTAAACCTCCTTAAAAACATGTAATTAGGCTTCATATTCATGGCATTTGTTTCAAATATCACACACAGAAAATAAAAAACAATGAACAGGGAACAGCTTTCCATGGATGAGACTTCCATATTTATTGTTATTCCATGTGCATAGAAAATGGCAGTGAAGTTTCTTATGAAATAGGCAGGGAATGGGAGAGGTGGAGATATACTGGACTGGACTTTGTGCTTCAAAATTACACTAGTCATTTTTAAAAGTTGTCTTTTTTTTTTCCCCTTTTAAAATTTATAACATTTTCTTGGAATTTTTTTTGTGCACGATGTTTCAAATTCCTTTTAAAATGACACACTGCGTTACAAATGGATGGCACTTTAAACCAATGTGGCATTTCCATATTTACACCAACGAAAGAAATTTACAAGACAGAATAGCGTACAATCTTGACATTTAGTAATAGCAATAAAACAAGGGCATCCATTTTATTTTTTCTGTACAAACTATCGGAACAAGACTTTTATTCACATAAAAAAAAAATCAGCTTTAATTTGCTCTGACCTACACGCTTTCCAAATTCATTTTACTCAATTCTCAAACCTTTCATCACATCGCCCACACCCTCACCAGACTACAGGAGCTACAAGTAACTATACCTAACATCTAAACAGAGCAAAAAACCATCCCTTCCAGTTTTTCTTCCTGACAATTCCTTACTCAAAAAAAAAATATTAAAAAAAATAACAAAATCTTCCTTGTTCCTTCTTTCATTTCACTTTCACATTTCATAACCAAAACAGCAAACGAGGCCATTCCATTTCTTCCCAAGCAAGATGAGAAGTACACTGTTGGTTTTCCTCTCTGATGCTACACCCAGGAGTCGGGTGAACCCGGGTACTGTTCTGCTCTATAAGAAGATCGTCTGGTGGAATAAAAGTCTACATAATTTGTGGTTGATTTCAGTCCATATTGTGTTGTGTAATCTGAAGTAGCAGGGAAGTGAACTCGGTCATCAAAATACGGGTCTTCATAGCTATGTGGGGACTGCAGGTACAATCTGTATGCATCATAGTTTTTTCTGTTGGTGTCGTCTTGACTGTAGTACAGTTGCTGATGCTGTTGACAATATGATAGAAAAATAAGCTTTCAAAATAGAATTAGCAGAGATAACACTTGTTTCTCAAACCTACGCCCATTAAACAGAACCTTTCCCTACAGGGCGTAGCTCTACCAATGATGATAGTGACATTAAGTTTCAAACCTCCATGAAGTGTTTTTAAATTTTTAAACTAAACTAAATGGAAAAACCTCTAAGCCTGCCCGCGTGTCTCCTCCTGCATTCCCTGTGAAGCTAGTAACTCTCCAAAAGTAGTACTTTTAGAGCAGAAGTAGAAAGTATGAAACCTGACCACACCTACCAAAAAAAAAAAAAGAGTCGGGTCAGAAGAGTGGTCTGAGATCCCACCACAAGAAGAGCACACTAAAATATGTGCCTATAGAAAGCAAGCCCAAAGGTAACAGAAGTACACACGCAATTGTCAGTTTAAGGCCACCAAGGCCGGTAACTGACTATGCTAGAGCTGCACGCTATAAAAAGGCACGCTAACGTTACGAAGTACGCTCAAGCTCCCTTAGGTTCCATTAAACACTGTCTATGTTGAGTTATCAACGTCATTTCAAAACAAAATTGCGGAGTCACCTGTAGTCGTCTGTTTTGCTCTCTTGCTGGTGAGGAATAGGAACTGATGTAAATCGGTGACGGTTTGCTGGAACCTGTGAGAAAACAGTTAATGACATAAACCTCAGTCTTAATTCTTTGATCTATTTTTATTTGCTTCTATTTTACCTAGAAGAAATTATATAGCACCCAAACAAGTCTTCAGATTTTAGTATCTACTAATAATATAATATAACACAATAAAGGCAAGTTTTGTCCCTCAGCAGTAGCTAAATTGAAACAAAAAGGCTTTTTTGTGTTGTGTTTTTTGTTTTACAGGTGAATAACCTTTAAAACAAGGAATTTCCTTCTCTTTAGTCACTGCCACCTCTATTGTTTTGCAACTTGTGTCAACTAGTAAGAAGGAAAAGGAGATCAGGGGAAAGATGAAATCTTGGTATAATTTAATAATATAATATTATTCTATTATTCTAATATACAACCACATGTTATTATTTATAACATAATATAATAATAATAATATGTAATGTGCATAATAAAACAATTTTGTGTAATATGATTTCAAATAAAAATTCCAAACACCTCTCACCTCCCAATACATAAACAGATCTTCTCTTATTCTGGTAATGTGTGCAATTTTGAAGAAAATAGCAGAGACACGTGAAAAACCTGCTCTGTTCCACATGCAATGAATATAGTGAATAAAAATGGAAAACAACATTACGTAGCAACAAAGCTGCTGATGCAACTGGCCATATTAGGATTGTGTAAGCTCATACAAGGAATATTTACATATTCCAGTTGAAAGTCCATCCCTCTGATAACTTACCAGTATATATGTCTTTATGTGTAATGACATCGCCTTGGTTATTATAATACTGCATAGAAGGTTGCGTTCGATCATATTCAGAGCGGGGTTCTCTAATTCCTAGTAAAGCCGGTGATGAGGACGTGCTGCCAACTGAAGAAACAAGAGATTATCAGCCAGCCTTTCCCACCCCGACCTCCTCTTTGTCCTCACCCCTTCCTCCTCAAGGACCAACACGAGGGAGATGTGGGTAATGGACAAAACTGGTATATACAGGCTGCTTCCTGCATGAAGAACCCCAGTGACAAAAGCTTTCACCGATGTGCCACGGGGTCACAGTGTGATACTTCAGTGGTGAAGCACTGCCCTATAGCGCCTACACCGAAACACGAGACCAGACCCACTTCTGTTTGCACATGACATGATTTGTTTGCATTTAGATGATGATACTGCTGCTAATGTTTATGGGTTTATGACATTATACTTAAATAGAATGTTGTATGGCAGTGGACAAAGGACTCAGTCCCGCGTGTTGTGCTGTGGTGGCTGAGAGGAACTCTGGGCACGAAGGACCGGCTTGCTTTCCCTTCTTAGGACACACCAGGTACACTTCTCGTAGCAAACCAAATCCCTGCTCGAGTCCCTGTTTTTCAAGTCAACCATCTCATGAAGGAATGTGTGAGCGTCGTTACCTTCATGTAAAGAAATAATTAAGCAAGAGTATTGTAGGAACTGGTCTCTTATTTTAGCAGTCATGGTGGATAGATCCTAGTATTAACAGAGGTCTATTCACATAAAATAGAAGAGTAAATTGGAAAAATAAAATGCCAAATGAAGACAATATACAAGGCTTCGGGTAGCTTTTGTATCGGCCTCCCCATGAAGATCTAAATCCTGGCACTGAAGGTGTTAAAAGAACAACAGCGAGAAACAAATGAGTCCAAAAAGTAAGACTTTTGTGTTTGTCTTGCTCATCCTAATGGGACATTACATCATTGGGAATGAAAATGGGTTCCCTGCTATTGGTCTGCTGCTTTCTCTCAAGTGCCCCCGTTCCGTGGGGCTACAGCTACAACAGCAAGTCACACCGAGTTTTAGATAGAATTAGTAGCAAGCTGAGAAGCTGAGTTAAGAAACCGGGATGGCAGGTACCCCTTCAGTAAATCTCTACATTTCCTGACTGACCTGACTGTATGACTGGTGACATCTGTTGATTTGTTGTTGATAAAGAAGGATGTGATTTGAATCTCTCTCTCTCTAGTGTTGATACCGGTGTAATAAAATGACTTTGATTCCATCCATCCTGTGGCAAAAAGAAAAAAAACCATCAAAATAAATTGTTTTTCATTAAATTAGGAGTTTTTGTAGAACTGCTTTCCAGTGTAGGCCTATTTTGTAATTTACCTTTTTGTAAATGCTGCGGAGATCTCGGTACTGCCATAACGTATTGAGTACCTGGGCGGCTGCCTTGACAACTTTCAGTGACGACCTAAGGCAGTAAAGAATATTACATTATTAGAAAACCACTTAATCCCACTCAAAAAGAACAACATTCCAGAGCTCCACAACAGCCTAAACCTTCACGCTGTGGAGCATGCCAGGTCCCCTCCCCAGGTCCCAGTAACCCACTCCTGCGTTGCCCCAGCGTGACAGAGCTGGGCCAGCAGCCGCGGCAAAAGGCCGGGGCAGAGCCCGATTCAGGCCCACAACCATTTCCCTCGGCAGCCGCGGCTTTTTCTCCTCAGGACACCCAGGTGAGGGATGGGGACAGAAGGGCTGAAATAGCTACTGTAATTTTCTGGAAGAATTAAAAATCATAAAAAGAAACATTCTTTTTAATGCATACCTGCGACACCCTGGTTTATACAAGTCCGGCTGACACAGTTCGCAGCCGCCGTGTCGCTAAGGAGCAGTGATGCCGACAAAACCATGGGCTCCATGTGCCTGCACCACTGCAGAGCTGTTGCACGTTCCTGCTCCTTGGTGCCCAGCTGCCCAGTTCTGAGCAGTTTTGTACCACTGAGCACAACACCCGGGCAAGCCCAGCGCCGAGCTGGGCTAACAAAGCCCCGGCACAAGGGCCGGCACAGCCAGACCCCAGTAAGTCCGCGGAGAGCCAGGGCTCTCCGTCACCACTTGCTTTGCAGCTCTGCTCCAGAAGATCCCACTGGCTGGGAAAACTGCTCGGTGGGGCAAGTTTCCCCTACAACCCACCGAACAGCCACGCTAGGTACCATTAATAGCTATTGCGATACATCCCGACAAAGGTGCCAACATATTCTGACTTTGAAAAGCTCTAAATATTCTATTAATCGTGTAGGTGTTTAAGAGAGGACAATTTTTTTTTAAATACCATTTACAGAATCACGGAATGGTTTGGGTTGGAAGGGACCTTCAAGCCCACCCAGTGGCACCCCCTGCCCTGGGCAGGGACACCTCCCACCAGCCCAGGCTGCTCCAAGCCCCGTCCAACCTGGCCTTGAACCCCTCCAGGGATGGGGCAGCCACAGCTTCTCTGGGCAACCTGGGCCAGGGGCTCACCCCCCTCACAGCAAACAATTTCTTCCCTCAGATCCAATCTAAATCTACGCTCCTTCAGNGCATTTAACCTGCATAGGCCCCATCAGTGCGATTACTGCATGTACCTGTAAAAGCCTCCAAAAGCTGTGGATAGAGAACAGGTAGAACGCGCTGGCACTGACTGCCCCCTCCTTTCCTTCCCAGCGCCATTCAGCCTTCGTTACCTACTCAGATCAGGACCGCAAAAGCAGATCCCTGTTTTACTCAAAAAACCATTTCCCACATCCTTAAGCATTTTAAATGGAATAGAGAAACAGTTTAGGCGTGAACTGTGTTGCCTACTTGCCTGTCACCTCTTCCTTTCGTTATGTTCACCAGCTTTTCTATTCCTCCAGTATCAGCGAGGGCTTTGGCGTTTTCCATGTTCTTACTGGTGACCTCATGCAGAGCACAGCAGATCGCTGCCACCGTCTCGTCAGACAGGATGCTTGGACTGTTGCCTCCTGGAAGGCGATTAACCAGATCTCGCATGGCATATTTACCTATAAAAACCCATCAACAGGACCAAGTGAAAAAAACACATTTTGATAGTTAAGATTTGAAATTATAGAATTCATCACAAAACTGCATCTGAAAGCAATAAGATCCACAGGATCAAACCCACGGAAACCTTCCAAGAATTCACATTTTACACAGAGTCAAGAGGGACTAGAGATCAAGTTTTGAATTATTTTTGTTCCTTTTAGCTTAAAAACTGTGAGAAGTTGCATTTTTGCATTATAACAGGAATGTTTGTAAACAGGAATTATTTGGGGAAAGCAGAATCATTCCAGGAAAAGTGTTACGCTATGTATTGTGATGGAAGGAGTGCTGCACGTTCCTAGGCTTCAGTTATGGGAAGGTTAAAGAAACCCTTACAGCAACTGGAATTTTTTTTTTCTTTCAGACACTCTGTTCACCTTCTTTGTTACTGACGAGATCAGATCTCACCGCTTCAGGTTTCAGTTACTGATGTGTGGGAATCGTCACACTGCAGACAAGGGAAATGAACTAAAGCCAAGGTATTATGTTTTTCCTGCTTAGGCTGTGCTGTTAATTGAATGATAAATTGATTTTATTGAAGACACGTATTTGTACATAACAGCGCTTAACGAATAAACTTTACACAAAGCCAGTAACTATCTATTCGCGTAATGTGCCCGAGGGAAAAAAAAAATCCAAACAGAAATTCTGCAAACTAAAGGAACAACTTCTCCAACGCCCCGGGAAACGCGCCCCCAGCGCTGCGTGCAGCAGTACCTGTCGCCGCCCGTCCTGCAGGAGGCTCATCAACACACGCTCGCATATACCCGTTTATATTGGTAACTGTTGTGCTCCCCAATCTCTTGTTTTCTTCAGAGTTTAGACCATGTAAACCCACCACTGATCCCTGCCCCTACCAACGGCAGCAGAGTTGCATAAAATGGATTAGCAGCATGGGGTAATGTGTGACACGCTTTGTCTCTCACAATATTTTATACAAAGATTATTTTCAGAGTGTATCTGGAAAGCCAGTGATCCTTTCATAGTTAAGGCTTTGGCAGGGAGGGGGAACACGGGGAGGTAAATTCCTGAACTGAAAAGTTTTGCCGGGAAGGGGAAAAAAAAAACCAAACCCTGAAAAGAGAATATCACCCGAGTGTGACCTGTACAGGGCTGGTGCTACAGAACAGAATTTTCTTTTTACTAATTTCTTACACATGCAACCCCTACCCTGCAAGAAAACAAGTTCTGAACATCCAAGACGGAGAAGCTTCAGAAATACATAACAAAATTCTGTTCACCTGCGCTTATCTTTTTGAGAATAATGATACTTTTATCTGTATAAATAGTTGTTACATACTTATCCCACTAGTCTACAACACAAAACGCTTCTGTAACAAAAATGAAACTTTTTCAGATCATGATGTGTGTTAGGAGGGTTCATTTAGGCCACAGCAGTCTGGAGCCGAGGACGAGGAATGTTCAACACTTGCCATAACAGACTGAGATTCCTCATCAAGGCAGAAAATATGTTGTTTGGGGTTTTTTTTTTTAAATGCTAGAGAAAGGCACAGATGAATGCTTAAAGTATTAAATATTAAAATTGCCAACAGGGAAACGGTAAGTTTTTCTAGCAAGCACCCTTATTGATTAATTAATTCAGCAAAGACACATATATAGTGCTCCGTATCTGGGTTTTCGTGTAAATATATTACTAGGAGAGCATTTCTTCCCTCTCTCCCTCTCCGATACTGTTGAATAAAGTATTTACTGCTGTGCTGGCAGCAGGGCTGTCCTGTCCTCTGAGGATACGCGAGGGGCACCGAAACCCTCCGAGGAGGTTGCCATTTAGCTCCAAGGCAGTAGTTGTGTTTTCCACCAGATTTCGTAGCGGCAGTTTCCTGTCCAGAGCAGTTTAGCTGAGGTGACTTCCACCCATGGTAAAGAGATTGCCATGCACGACGCTAAAGACCAACTAAAATGTCACTATTACTCTGAAAAGCTACTGCTGTCAAAAAGATGAATTCCTGTGACACGACTGACATGACGAGTGCGATCCCGTACGCTGTTTCTACCGGTGGAATCTCCCCCTGGTGTCTTTTCAGCACAAGGTCTGACACGCGGGTAACAGCGCGCTCTTCAGCGCAGGCTGTACTCACCGATGAGCTCCTTGTTACGCACGTCCAACGCCATGTTCCTTAAGGCCGTGGCCACGGAGGAAACAACTCGGTCGTTGTCCATCCTCAGCAGCTCCACGAGGATGGGCAGCCCCTTCTCCTTCCTTACGGCAGCTCGGATGTACGCTGCGAACTACAGTAAAACTCCCGTTACTCACAGATCTACAACTACTGAAGTGATCTCTCACTAGATTGTAACTTTAAAGTATACTAGGGGATATTTTCCAAAGAAGAGATGCCACGTTAGAAGTAAAATTACCGAACAGAAAGTTGGTCCTGTTCACCTCAAACCAGGACATTAAACGTGTATCTTCGCTGTTATTACAAAGGGTTGTCTCCTGGTTGTTTTCACTCATTCCTCTTACAAAGCAATGTTGAAAAAAGTGGTCTAACAGACAAAATACCTTAACAGATGACAAATTACTGAAAAGGAAACACTGTTGGTTTCGTGGGGGTTTTTTTTGTTGTGTTTTTCTTTCTTTTTTTTTTTTTTTTATAATGGTCATAAAATGAAAAAGTCTTAGCCGTTTTTCTACAAGCAAAGGAAGCAATTAACATTTCTGGTTTTATCTTTCCATGACACATACATAACATTAATCAAGTGTTCTCATGTGGTGCTTCTTAACATATAGTACGCAAGGGCCACAGGCACAACGTATGGAAATAAAGAATACAAATAATAAAGCAAATACAAACAATTTATTTATGCTGGTCTTATTTTGACAGTACCTTCCCACCAGAACTCACACGTGGAAGATGCCAGAAGATTGTTTTGACCTAATGCGCACCAGAAGAAAGCTTTTTCTGTTTATTTAAAGTAAATGGTACCAATTTCAAGGCCAACTTCCACATTGCTTTTCCTGTCTCCCATCTGTGTCATCGCTTTTCACTGTGGCAGTAACTCGCTGCAGCACAGAGCACGAGTGAGACACTGGACAGGAGGGCTCAGGCACACCCTAGAAAATTACGTGTTCCTTCCAAACCATTCCAGTATCTTATTAAATAAACCAGTGAAAATACAGTGATAGGAGGAAGGGTAGGACTTGACGAACCTTCCAGTTGCCGGCAGACAGGTTCTGGAGCGATCCCGCGGAGCCCTCCAGCGTAGCCGGATTGGAGCTTTCTGCCAGGAGCGTCAGGTATGGCTTTACCACTGACGGGTGCCACAGCATTTCCACCCCTTTCGGGGACTTGGAAAATCCAGGGATGGGGCCAACTCCATCCCACTGGGGAATGAACACAGATTGGCAACTCCGTGAAACTCTACATTTTCACTCAACATACGATACCTTTCCTTCAAGCTATGTACTCCCCCCCGCCATCAGCTAAGCTGCAGCTGGTATATTTGTAATACAAGGAAAACAGCAAACCTGATCCTCCTGTGAAGTTTTTTTTTTCTTCTTCTTTTTTTTCCCCCAGCAGCTTGGCTCCGAATCTTTGCTAGGCGATTCTTTTCCGAGCAAGTCATCCAATTCGTTGATTCCTAGCAGACGTGCCTGAGGGACCTCCAGTTCCAAGCGGTAAGAAAGGTTCCTCAAGGTACACACACAGTTTTCCACTGTCTGAAGCCAAACCACAAAGATGTCATGTAATTAGTTACTTTCTTACGTGGTGATAAAGCAAACCTAGCAAATTAGGTAGAGGTCGAACAAATTAAGTGGAGGTGAAAAGGCATTCACAGCACAAGCACTGCATTCTAATTCTGGGCCTTGGGCATTGCTTTGTCTGCTTTTCTGGGAAAACTGCAACCTCTCTCCTGATACACTCAAATATTAAATTATTTATAACAGTAATCTCTACTATAGTGGCTTATTTTTTAGTATTCTGAAAATGAAAACGACAAGAGCTTATTATTATTTTATTGGAGAATGAATACTTCAACACTGATGAAAATGAAAAGCATAGAATACGTTGCACTGCATTTTGCAGCAGAATTTGATTGTGCGTCAGTAAGCTGGGGCTGGGAGAGAAGACCAGTTGAGCTAACCCATCGCAGTGCTAAATTACACTGTACAAACCCCAAAGCATCCTACCAGACACGTAGTTCAGCACTAAAAATCCCTTAGGAGAAAGGTGCACACACCTTGCTGTCGTAATCGGAGGTGTTGACGCACGTGTGGATCACGTACAGCAGAGAGTCAACCAGCCCGTCGCAAGACCTCATCTGCTTCCGAGCCTCTTCCCCCGCTGAGCTCAGGTTCCTACGGGGTGAAGCGACGAAGGAGCACCGTGTTTGGGGACAGACATACAACCGCTCTAGTACATAGTCTGCAGAAGTCTTTTATGCAGCTGATTGAGAAGCTAAAAGCAAACATACCCTTTTGTGCAGCAACCCACCCCCAATTTTCATAAAAGATAAATGATTCAAACTGCAATTTCAAGACAACGCTGACTCCCTGCCAGAACTGGCCACCAGCAGAACCCCTTTCCCACAGCCTTCTCCGTCCCAAGCCCCGGGCTGTACAAGCCCAGATCTCTGGTTTGCAGGCGCTGTGGCTGACGGCTGAGCTGGTCGCTGCTAGGAACACCCTCCGGTGCCCCTTCTCCAACGGGGACCCATCAGCGATCCGTTCTGTGGCGCAGCCTCGTTAGCAAAGGATGTAGATGCAGAAAGCGGTTGCCTTCGAGGCCCGCGCACTGCCAACCGGGGGTGAGGCTGTGGCCGGACACGCAGCGAACACAGTGCTGCTGCTACGGCCGTGCCACCGCCGGCCCAGGGACGTGCTTTTCCTCCAGCATCACCTTCCCCTCGCCATGCTCGCACAACCCCACGATCAAAGCAGCGTGAAGCTCCTCATCTTGACCACCACCCGTGGACAACAACAAAGAAGCGGTTTATGAAAATATCCTGAAGTTTAGAAGGGTTACCAGCAAATAAAAAGCAATTCCAGTTCTGTTTAAACACAGTGGCCTTGCTCTGCTGTTTAATGGGGCACAATTTGAAATCTAATAAATTAAAATTACAAACAAACCTACAAATGAACAGAAATAGCTCATATACTACCCCTGGCCCTTGAATTCCCTTTTCAGATATTTTAGTTTTGCCTTTTATTATTCTGAATACATTTTTCTCTTCTTACTGCTGTTTCAGAAATCCACAAACCGAGCAGTCAAACACTTCTTCACTGATCTATATGCGTGTACAAACATAATTAAATGTAGACAACAATAAAGAATCACCCAATGCACATTTTTTCCCCTAAATAATATTCATAAGCCCTACACACAACATAAAATTTGCGGTATTTAATAGGGGAAAAGTGCAACGATCGTAATTTATAAAAAAAGCCACCACAATTTAACCACTAGCCATTATAGTTAGCATCTTAGCGACTAATTTCGTACTTTTCGTATTTTCCTAATGTCGGAAAAAACCCCAAATGCAAAAGCTGCCTAAATGATAGAACTATACGTACTTTATAGAATGCAGTTACCCTTTTGCTTCATGATTACAGCACAAAAAGGACCTGTTGGATAACAGGATTACTCTGGCAAAGGGAGTCTCCTAGAACAGCAGATTACCTCAGACATCCTGTGGTATTGCGCAGAACCAGGGAGGTCTGAAATTTGATTTTATGATCATCATCAAAGGAAGAACTGTTCCATCCGGAATGTGGCACTATCACAGTGTTCGTTAGCGTCGACAGAGCATCTCTAATGATTGTCATCTTCACCGCATCGCACGAAGACAAGTTCCAGAGAACCCCTTAAGAAGAGATTTCCATTGCAGTAAAGTCAGAAAAGACTTGTCAAACAAGTATAAAGCAACACTAAAACAGGAGAAAGATAATTTACCTGTGCAAAACCAGAAGAAATATAGTTATTCTGCATTGTAACTTTAATATTATTCCAACATTACCGGTTGATAAGTAGTCAGCAAACCTGCCATTAAAAGATTCACTTTACAGACTGAAATCAATACTTCCCAACTCCAGATGACAAGGCGCTCAGCAGCCGTCACTCCAGCTGTCTGGCTGCCGTGCAGCTCTTTGATGGACGAGTCGGAACACGAGATGATAATCGGAATAACCCTAACAGAGCAGCAGCTAGGTTTCCCACACCACTGGGAAGGAAAACATGCACATCTGTGAGTAAACACTCTTCTCAAGGACAAATCCTGAGCAGAAACACATGCTGACTGGCAGGGGATGGTCCCTCCTTTCTCTCCTGAGGTGCTGCCATGGTGGTACCTGAGAAGCTGCCGCTGCACTGCAGGAGCCCCGAGAACATTCCCCGCAAGGCCACAAACTCATCTCAACTGCACGACACCTTTCCGTCTTTCTGAATCGCACGTGCCTCGAGCTCACTGTGTCTCTCTAATGCCAGTATCTTTGGTATCTAAAGATCAGTCCCACACTGACTACCTGCAATGGGAAGAAAAATCTCTTTTTGTAGTACCCAGGCGACATGCCAAATCAGCGCAAGCTGGTACAAACCTGCCACAGCAGACCCTTCTGCTCCTAAATGGATTTGCCAGATTAATTCAGCACAAAACTTCATATAAAACAAAAAATGGAAGTAGTTTAGTCATTTACTATTCACTAGAGTTTTATTGATGTCTGCCATCTACAGGCACATCTGCAGGGGTGACGCTGCTCCCCGAGTCTGCCCGGCAGCAGAGGCACCCTGCCCCACTAGCTGGTTCCTCTGGGAGAACTCCAGCGTAGAAGGAAACGCGTGAATATTTACCCGAACAGAAAAAATATCTCTGAAGAAAGCAGCTGCTGGTAACCTCCTTCCATAACTGTTGATGTGGACATGACAGGTAGGGGTGACTGCCAGCAGCAAGCTCTGGACTTGCAGAGGTGCTGTGGAGGAGGTCACCCCTGGAGCTGTCACGGCGCTGGGGGAGAAACGTGTCGCGTGTTGCGCTGCAGCCAGCGGCACAGCCTCCCGTGGAAGGGCAGCTACAGCTCAAGACCAAGAATGCTCCTTACAGACCCACTGAAACCGTGTGCCCTCTGTGAGTGTAACTGATCCCCAGCCGCATGCTCATCTGCTGCCCCAGTCGGCAGGCTGAGACGAGAAGGCACATTTACCACAAGGGATAAGGCATCTTCCCGAACTCTTTGTCCTATCCAAAAAAAGGCATGAACATCTGACCGCCAAAGGGTGAGTCTTCACCAACCCTGTAAGAAAGAGGTTTGGGAGAGGGAAGAAACAGATTTGTATGAAGCTTGGAGATTAAAGTTATTAACTACTTCTTAAAAAGGAACACGGAAGAGATTTGGCAATATTCCTAAGAGAGAGATTGTTTACGTCGGAAATCTCTACAACTTTGCAGGCAGAAGTTAACAGCTAAAAGAAAGGTCATAAGTATACAAGAGCAAAAACGAAGTGAGAAGACCCCAAATCTACGGACACCACGGCTGAAAGACCACCAGCGTTTTGCAAACATGAGATCTTGTGGAGTATTTTCTGAAAAAAATTACAAAGAAGGAAGATTGGCAGATGGGTGGTAGCCATTCAAGAGTTTTCAGCAAAGGTCCCGAGTGTGCAATGTGATGTGACTCTAGATCAGGTGGAACCTGGAAAGCCAGTATCCGAAGAGGAGGAATGCCAGATGAACAATGGAGGGGGGAAAGGGTTTGGTTTTTCGAATGATGAACATGGGAAGAATGGCCTGCAGAGACATTACTGCTTTCTTGCATTGTATGCCTGGGATATCAGATACTTAAGCGTAGAGCTGAACATACAAGAGCTCATGTAAAAACCCTACAGAAACTTCCTTCCTGCAGACTACAGCAAGAAGTGGAGAGTGTTTTACATTCACCTTTTAGTCACATGAAACTGCTGTTGATCTCTTATCCTCAGGCAGAATTCTGTAGTTCCCTCCCCTGCTTCACTGTCGTCTTACAAGACATTCAGACACACAAGTATGAGATCTGACATAAATTATGAGCAGAACTGTATATGCAAGTAATATGCTAAATATGGCACTTAGACATATTTTTCACTATGAAACACAGCTTAACCTGCATCTAAATGCTCACCAGGTACTCATCTTACTCTCGATATTTTCCTCACATACAGTATTTAACTAATTGTAAGGTAGTGTAGCTGCGTACACTCAGCAAAACACATTAAACAGCATTTCCACAATAGCCCAATAAAATTGTTACTATAAGCCATACGGTTTTCAGTTTGACAAGACCTTGAACATCTAGTTTCCTCAGAAATAAATTACAGGGGCACGAGACAAGAGTTTACAAAACCAAAAGTTTTTAAGGACAGCAAAAGTTTTTAACACAGCCACACAAAGATAAGAAAGAAAAATCTTTGCATGAAAGATCCTTTTTCTCTTCAGTAAAATAACCTGGGGGGATAGATCCCTGAGGAGGTCCCTGACTGTCCTGATTTCCAGTTGTGACACAGGCAGCCCGGTACCGAATGTGTTGCGCAGTGGTTCCTAGAGATTCCGACGCGAGGAGCACAGAGCCAGAGCTCTGCCGCAGCACGTCGCAGACGCTCTGCCCACACAACCTTCATTCTCCCGGCACCACACCTCCCCCGTTCACCTAGGGGCCTCCTGTGCGACAGGTCACCTGCTGAACAACCCGACTTCTTCCTTGTACCCACTGGCTGGTTACTTTTAAAATCACCAGCTATTTCACAGAAACATCACTTCTGTGAAAATCATACATTTCCTTTCAATACTTCGACACAGAACAAAAGAAGAAATGAATTTGTAAACAGCAAACTGCCTCCTTGGCGGTCTGATAACCCTGAGGAACTAAAGGTGAAAAATGTACAGCAATGGATACATCACGTGTTAAAGCGTTCAGAGATTATCGATACTTCTAATGCCATCACAGACCCATTTTAGAGCCGCGTTAAAAGTATTATTTATGACTTTTGACTCCGGCTCCTGTACAGCAAGACTTCCAGTAACAAGAGAGAATTGATTCCAAACTGGGAAATAAGAAAATGATTTTTAAAAAAAGTACTCTCTAAAGTTGTTGTGTAGGGTTTTGTCACAAAAGTTCTGAGTGATTCTCAAAAGCTGTTTATGGCTTCACCAAACTTTGTGTTGCACCACATTTACACACTCAAAATAAGCTGAAGTTTACTTATTCCTCAGGTTTAGTAGTTTGATTACATAAAGCAAGCCATTTCAAATCCATATCCAATTTCATGCCGTTAATCTCGTCTTTAGTGAGCGCTTACAGCCACAGAAGAGTACTTCATGGGTAACTAACTGAGAAATCTAAATGCTTCACTGGCCTAAAGCTTTAAGTTTTTGAAACCTTATTTCGTGCAATTTGTGGTGCAAACTAGAAACGAGATCTCACCTAAACCTCCTCCCCGCCCCCCAAACATTTGTTGTTAAAGCAAGTTATGCAAGAGGAAAATTCTATTTTGAGTCTCAGACTATCAGTTACCTAACGCAGAGAGGGAAATAGCGTGCTGGGCTCTGTGAGCAGCTTTGAAAATCTCACTGTTACTCACGTGGAGGCAAAGCCCCCAGCCTTATAGCACCAACTGCCTCTAAACACCGTCTGGCCCGCAGCTGGCGGCAGAGCCGGGGCCGCGGGCGCTGTCTGAAGCGCGGAAGCAGCAGAAGCCGGGACACCCCGCGCCTGGGCACTGCGGCACCCGTGCAGTTGGCCATGGCCACCCTCGCTCCACCCACAGGGACATGGCACCCCCTGCCCCATTCCAGAGCAACGCCACCCCAGGGCCTTGCGGAGAAATCGGACGAGAGCAGCCAGCAGCACCGCTTCTCGTGTGTGGGCACGACAGCACAGAAGAGACCAGCCGCAGGATGCCCCAAGCTCCAGCCCTCCAAGAGGCCCGTGACACTTTGGCCATATTGAGTTGTCCGTGCGGATCAGCCTGGGAGCGTTCCAATGGCAAACCACCGGAGTTCACTGAGTAACTACGTCAAAACCTGCCCAGAAGCTGGACTCTCAAGGAGGTAGCTTTTTACATGATTGATGATTTATTACCCCTGCGGTCATTATGTGAAGGCAAAAGCTCTCACCAGGACATTCTATTTTTCAATTTGGGAGGAGTCTTCAGCTCTTTATTTTATGAAGTAAAACTGTGTATTACACAGCCCTTTAGTCTCCATGTTAAAAACGAGAATACAATCTCATTATTTGCACAGTGCTTATTTTAAGATAATTGGGACCAAATTTAAAGCTTCTTAGAAATAAACCCTGGAGGCAAAGGCAGTTATAATTTGGGAAGTTTCCACTGAAAGATAAGGGCAATGGTGGTAGGAGCCAGTACAATGCTGTGTTAAGGTATAAGAGACTTCTGGGATTACAGTATAATTTTGTATGCCATTTAAGTAACAGTTGCCTTTTCATTCCTCATTGTTGTGGAGGCACACTTAAAGACAAGTATTTAACTGTTACGGAATCATCTGCCAAAGTCCAAAGAGACAGTTTGAAACCGTAGGCAGAGGATGAATTTCCTCTGAATTTATTTTTCAGTTTTGCAGCTATTAGCTGCAATTTCCCTCATTTTGGGAGACTGGTGGACATCCCACTCAAAGAGCTCTGTGCACCAAGAAGTGCTGAGTCCATTCCCCCACCCCAGCAGACCCCTGCTGTCCCCAGCACGTCTGGGTTTGAAGGAGAGGAGCTTCTGCTTCCTACGCGTGTTACACTGTGCTCTGTGTAAGACGCAACTGACCACTTCAGCTGGCCTCATGTTTCTCGCTTAGTCCATGAACGTACTAAAAAATACAGCAGAAAAATCACAAACCACTATTAGTGCCTGGCATTGCCTAGAGGTGAGGAAAACCTGAGAAGAGAAGGCTAAAGTTGAAAAGGTATCAGCGTTACCAAGCACGGATAATTCTTAATGGAGGAAGGAAATCAGCAGTAACAGCAACAGGGGGGGGGATAATTAAAAAAAAAAAAATCAGTGAGCTTTGCAGGAGAGTTCAAAATGCCATATGAGAAAGCTTCTGCAGTTCCAATGAAAAGCAGGCCTTTTTGGTTTCTTTTTTTGATCAGGGACTGCCTGCCCTATTTTTCCGGAGTTCTGGCCCTTGCAGCTCTCAGAGATGACCATGCTGAAATACGGCTTCTGTGCGTGCTGCCGGAGTTACCCAAGCGAGCGGTTTCCCTTCCGAGGGCACGCGGGCTGCGGGGGCAACGCAACTGCAGGGGGCTGGGGCGAGCTCGGCAAAGAGTGATCCAATGCACTCCAAAGCACAACTTTTAAAGACTTCTAAAAAAAAAATGTATTACTTCATTTTCATATAATGATTATGAAAAGTGATGTAGCACATTTTATTTTCTGAATAATCTACAACCATTAAAAAGATGACTTGTTTCCCTCTTAAAAACATTCTTGGGGTTTTGCAATTAAGCTTTCTATGTTTTTTAATGTAACTTTCTATTCAGTTTCCACTTCTTTATCTCTCTGCATTTCAATCTTGTCATTTCAGCTACTGCCAATTAACTATAGACCCCCGTATGCCTACTGCTTTCTAGCTCCTCTAAGACACACTTGTGCCATTAAGCCCTCCCCCAATGTGCTAGCTTTTCAAGCGTAGCAGAGTTAATCCTTAGGGCACGTTCCCAAATAATTTCTGAGGTTAAAAGATTGCTTTTGACTAAATAATTCCTCACGAATTTTATACAAATGAATTCACGTGAAAAATACCTATACAGATCGTAAGAAGTTTGTTATTCTAACTTCACTTATGTGGGATGAAGTTTTCATCTACCTAACTGCATATTAAACTGGATGAATTTCACTTGCGATGACAGCAGATAGACCTGTTGTTTTTCAAAGGCAATTGATGCTGCTAACAACGAAAGGAGAATTCATTGAGCGAGGAAGAAAGACCATCCACAGGAAAAAGAGAAGCATTGTACTTCATCAAGAAATGCTACACTGGAAAATCCACTTTATATGAAAAATTATGAATAAACTACTGCAGTAATGAATAGTGATAGTTTTAAACTAGACATCAGACATTTAGTGTTTCTAGTGGTGTAGATTCATGCTAATTTATCTGTATCTACATTATTTTAATCCGGGAACACCAAGTAAACTGGGTGTGGTTTGCTAGTTTTAGTTCTGACAGAGGTGGAGTTTTTAAATTATTGAACAAGTAATCATTGGATCTCTCCCACTTCTTTTCTTTATGTTGCTATTTATAGAAGCATTTAAAAATCCCTAAGCTTCCCAAGTCTGCAGTGGATTCTTCTTAAGCATCCAGCATCGGTCGAACCCTAACAGAAGTCAATGCCACTGATGTAGCCAGAAGACAATTAGGCCAAAACTTTCCATTTTGTTGTAGCTGGCTAAAAAAAAATTAAAATATGTGTGTTAAAAAGTAAGAGTCACTTTTTCTGAAGTAGTAATCTTTATTTATAATTCAAGTTAAATACCGTATTTATTTGAAAAAACTTTATACTTACAGATGATGTGCTCTATCTTTTTTGAAAGATAACAGAGTTTTGTTTTTTTTTAGTAGCAACTAAATACCTTCTTATTTAAGAATTTGACTTTGGCTTTGTCTGTGGAACCATCCCTAACATCTTAAAAGCACAAGTATTTTAGATACAGGAACATGAATCCTGTAGAGCAGACAAGACAGCTAATGTGTAATTCTAGCTTTCAGTATTCCATTTACATAACTTCTGAAGGAAAAACTGTACATTTCTAGAGAGAACATGAAAGCTGCGGGTAATCTTAATGCTTGCTTATGTGGAAAATACTTAAGGAAAACAGCCTGCGTATGAACTGGAAGGCTTTGGATACCTTCTGTACAGAGTCCTCTCTCTACTTAACAGCTTTTCTAAAGAGAACTTGGAAAGGCTCCCGGGATGACACCTCTCTCACCGCTGACTCGAGCCCTCTTGGGTGGCTTTGTTTAACAGGGAAGTAGTTAAGCTTTGGAGCTTAACAAAATCAAACGAGGGAGCTATTAAAACTTGAAAGAGGAACTATTTAAAGAAAGTGAAAACCACTTTTTTCTAGCCTCTCATATTTTTCAATCCCCTAAAACCTTCATAGACAAATCACTCCCATATTAAGAGAAGGAGATAGCAGCTGTACGCAGTACCAAACAATTCCACCTTGTTTTGGTGGAAATAAAGTTCCTTCATGTGTTAGAAGTGCAAATCGTTTATTATTTCTGCACTTTCTGTCTGCACCAAGTGCCAAGCAGGTTCATGGGTTATAAGCTAACTCTGCTGCCTCACACTTGTGGTGCTGGGAGCACGCACAGTCGCTTGCCGTCACTCTGCACACTGAGATGCTCCTATAATTTCCATACTTGCAATTTTCTGACTGTACTTCAACATACATTTACATAGTCTGGGTACATCTTATAAATTCTGCAATATCTTACGTAAAACTATTGTCATCAGATGATTAAAAAAATGCCTGGAATAAAACGAGGGTTAGGAGTCAATAAAGAAATATCTGTCTGACACCTGTCTGTGTACGTAGGAGAACCACACCAGGGGAAAATTCACCCTAAGTGGAGCTCAAAATTCACTTCTCCCAGTGAATCTATACCTTTATGCTAATACTTTAACTGTCAGTAATCAAAATAAGCGATGTCGTATTCACAAAAAATACCAATGCACAAATAAAAACCCGGTCAACATACTCAATTCCAGTCACTTACCTGTTATTCCAGCTTCGTCCACTTCAGAAAAATAATCTGTATTATATTCTCTGCCTGTTTCTGTTCACAACTTACCTGTTACAAGCTCTTTGATTTCAGCATCAACAGATTTTCTCAACAATCGTAAAAGGGCAGGTATCCCACCAACGTTCTTCATTGCTATTTTGTTTTCGTCAGTAGACTTGCCGTAAACCAGGTTTCTGAGTGCGCCGCACGCATTCTTCTGAACTTCCAGGACTCTGTGATCCAGGAGATCAACCAGGTGCTTGATTCCTCCCAGCCTACACACCTAGAACATGGAATGTCAGGAACATCAGCACCCAGCGATTCCACCCGTTTCACTCTACAGATCTAAAGGCTTTATCTTTATAAAAACAGTACATTCCGTTCTACTTCAAGAAGAAATGTTGTTGGTAAATCTTAGTAACTCGATTTTTTCGCTGTACTGAAAATTCCGGTGAAGCACTCACATCCTTGTTGGAAACACTGACGGACACTTTCAGCCCTTGGCTGTGTTCAGAGAAGAATTGTTACTGCTGAAGTTTTGCTTCCCTGTAATGCAGTTTTTAAAGTAATTTCCTATACCTTGGAATATCTTTGTAGAGAATTAGAATTAAGAAGTTGCAAATACTTAAATGCAAACTGTTACACCTAACCACACACACACAAATCAGTTCAAATTAGCATATATCCAGTCCTATCGGCACATCTGAAGTTCTTTTTAAAAGGAAGGTCTACTCTGCAGAAATTTCATAAAAAAAAAAAAATTTTATATTGTTTGCTTTAAGCAGGTTAGTTGCATTTCGTTGTCATTATGTATTTTTTAAAAAATGTTAACGTTGTGTTTTGAGATCTCCTTTCCGTGTAGTACTTTTCCTTGTTCAAAATAACTTACAGAAATGATAAAAGATTCAAGCATTTTAGGATTCTGTGATATTTACAAAATAAACCTTCTCTCTATTACATTCTTGAAAATTGCACTGGGTAGCAAAACAGTTAATATCTTTATGCACACCTTAAAAGAGCCAAATTGAAGAGGCTTGGAAAAAAACAATTGAAATGCAAGGTCTTTGACCAACACTGTATGTGATTTTTACCTGTCACCTCTTAAGTAGAAGAAAAGAAATAAAATGAAAGACTGGTGACTTGGAAATTTTTTAGGCCTCTCTTTAAAATGTATATTTTTCAAAAGGAAACCTATATTTACACACCTAGATCTATCTACCATGTAGGTTACACGTCATGGGGATAGAGTTCAGCGATGATCAATTAGACACAGCACTGCTACGCCAAAAGCCAGCAGGAGTCTCCACCTAATGGCATTCAGTCGACTTAAGCTTAAAGTTATTCACCTGGCAAGATTTCTGTAGCTAGGGAATGAATATTACCTCACAGATTATTTATGTGATACAGACTACATTGAAAGCACACACTGCAGGATGCTATTAAAAAAAAATATAAATGTGAAGAGTTGGGTTTTTTTGCAAGGCAAATCACTCTTATTTCTGTTACTAAATAATGAAGCAACAAGTAACTATTCAGACTTTTCAGTTAAATCTCCCTCTTGTATGTCAACACAGCACACCAAACACTACATCTACACTACACATCCATCATACACATACAAGTTATGAACGACAAAATAGCTTTATAATTTTTTCAATCTGTACTCAACACTTGATGAGATACAGTTTTTGTGTATATAATTCAGAATAAAACTGGACTAGAAATCCATTCTTAAGATTTGTATTTTGCAGAGTCATTAACTATTTTAAGATGTAGCAGCTGCTGCAAGTTTGAACAGACATTTCAATTTCTAAATTGAAAAAAATCAGAATTCTTGCAAAATCAGAATCCTTGTAAAATGATACATTCATGAACTAATATATCAGTATCGTATGTATTTACATATGGATATTCATTACATGGAAGTGTAATTTATTCATTCTGTGTAGTTTCATAGCTAATTTAAATGGTAAAGATCGCCACCCCCACAAGTAGTTTCTTATGCTTACCTTCAGGTCTTAGCAATGCAAGTATTGTAGGTCATTGTGCTAGGCTTTTACTATCCTTAATACTCTAGCAAATTAATCTGGTCTTTACCAGAGCAATAAAATAATAAATGTAAATAATGAATGAAAGTACAAAAGCAGTCCTCAAAAAGTTTTCACCAAATATGTCACTAAAATAATTACGATCCTTTCCCATTCCAGCTAGTTCCTTGCGCTGGCCTCTGCTCCGAAGGGCACACGCGCTGCAGCTTCCCCGCTGCCACGATCCCATCGCGGTTCCCAAACCCAGGGGACGGCTGCTTTGTAAGAGACCGAAAGCCTCGGCCCGAAACACTGGCATAAGGCTCGCTGTCCCAAAAGCCCAGCAATGTTCTCCTCTCCTAGAAGCCAGACATTCTTTCTGTCATAGTATTCTAAGAATTTATAACAGCCGATTATTCCCATTCAAAAGAAATAACTGTGCCAGTACATAAATCTTCCCTGTTTGAAAAGGAGACATTTTCTGTTCCAAAATTCCACGCACTAAGTGGAAGGCAGTCTACGTTTACAGTTGTCTCTCTGGCTACCGCAACTCCTCTTGTCTTCTACATCAAAAGACGACCTTTGTCTTTGGATAAGGTTTTATTAGCTTGATTATATGGTATAGTATGTCTGTAATTCTTTACTACCTGAGCCGATTTTAAAACATACCAAATATTTCTAATGCTAAACAGTTCTAATTCTAATTCTATCATTTATTCTAATGATAAACAGTTGAGACACCGCTTCATACATGACATACATGTTAGAGCCACATTCAACTGCTGCTTAAACTTCGGCACATTTCTTTTAGTTTGTGTCCTTTTGAAAAAAAAATTAAAGCAGACATTCCATAATTTCTAAAACAAATTCTGTAACAATGAAAATCGAAGCAGTGAAGAAACATAAGATCTCCTGGTAGATGAACATTTGCAGACACATAATACCCCAACACTTCCTAAATAAGCTGTCAGGTCCCTTATAAAATAGCAAGACTACCTATAAATCTGTCTGCTCATTATCACGGTGATCTTTTGCCTTCCAGCAGCAGTGAATGCTCTTGGGCTACCTTCTTATAAAAGTTGCACCAACACTTTATGAACATAAATAACGTTTATACTGAAAATAACAGATAACATACACATATGATACAAATGAAAAAGCAAATTCCTTCAGATCGATAGCTCATAGCTGCTCTGCAAAAAGAGCAGCTCTTCAGATGCAAACAGCTTCTAGAAATTTCAACAATAATCTGAATTTTCACTCAGATACATCCTTCCTCTACATCATATCGACATAAATACTACCCTCTATATATTTCTAGGGTTGGATTTCTTTCCTTTGCTTGGCAGTTCACTCATTCCCTACGATGCCTTAAAATATCTTGATCAAAACCAGTGGAAAGCCTTCCAGAATTCCTGTTTTCCTTAGTCTCCAGTCATCAGCAGGTTGCACAGAAACAGGCTCTGATAAACAGACTTTACAGTTCTGCTACATTACACAATGCGAATGTAAAACATTTCATATAATTTCCATGCAGTCTCTCGTGACAGAAAAATCGGGGTGTGCGTGTAGTTACACACACCTAGGTACCTCAGTGTTATCATACACCTGGTACAAACATAAACCCAAAAGGGTCCAAAATACTGCATTATGATGACAAAACCCCGAAGAGGTGAGAGGTCTAGTTTTTCTTCCACGGTTTCCCCAGGAAGAGAAAGGCGCTGGGCACAGTACCTCGGTTTTCACTTTGTTGTCTCCGAAGCAGAGGTGCTGGAGGTAGGCGGCCGCGTTCGCCTGCACCGAGGGGAACTGGTGCTGCAGCATGTGAATGACTTCAGGCAGCTCTGGATCTCGCCAAGCAAATTCCCTTCAGGAGACAAACACGTTCAAGAGAGGGCATTAGTTATAAATGGGTGTTTATTTCTAAGTAGAATTACTAGAGCCTCTTAAGAGTTTTTCAACAATTCTGGTTTTGTTCTGGAATATCAGGGCTAGGAGGAAAACCAGGCATGTTAGAATAACTACGAGCCACATCACCTTTTAGTCTTCCAATTGGAAAAGGACGCTTTATATCCTGTGTTCTCCAGTTAGCTTGGTTGTTGATCACACAAAAATATATATGCTAAAGTTATACCAACCCAAACACTCAAAACTACACAGATCTCCCAAAACTTAAATATATAGTGTAACAGATAGCCACTTAACAATGCCACTCAGGGACAGGATGTTTTTTTAATCAGTGCTCAATGTCCTTTCTAGTCAGAAGTCAATTATACTTCAACAAATCTGCACAGCCTGAAATTTCAGCATCATGAGCAGATGTAGGAAGTTTGCATAATTTGAGTTATCCAGCAATTATAAACTTAAAATCATTAAAATCATATCTCCTTCATTAAACAAAATTATTTTCTGCAGACAAATCCTGGAAAAGTCATTAAACACATCCATGCCAAATTCACAGATTTAGAAATATACCCATTAATATTTGCTGGGCTGTTTTCCTTCTCTAAAGGAAGACTGAGGGGGAAAAAAAAAGTAGTATCTAAGTTTTCCCATGCTCAAAACCCCAAGTAAATTAAAAAAAAAAAAGGACGTTCCAAGACCAGCATTTTGGGAGCTATTTAAAGGCTAACGCTAGCCCGGCCAGTCGGGTCTCCCCCGGTTCCTACAGTCACCAACAAGGGAAAGTTCAGTTACGTGCCTGCTTCGAACTGCTCAACAACTTAGAGGTTTATTTCTCCATACTAATGACAGGAAGAACGTAGGGAAAACTGCCTTCCTAATAAAACCAGTAGCTTTCCGAGTGCTCCCTCGCTGTTACTCTAGAGCAACGTGCTCGAACAGCCGCTGAGGCTCTGGTAACACACTAACCCAGCCCCGGCGACGGCGCCATCTGCAAAGCGGAACAGATTAAAACGTAAGGTAAAACTGTTCCACTGTGAAATTGCAAGATAAGAAGGTGCATCAGCAATGAAAACCGAGCCAGAATTTCTTTAAAGTTCCTTGTTATGAATGAGAAGCGTCCCTATTAGAAGTACGTTTTCTTGTAAAACCCACCAGCAGTAGCATGCAGCTGGCAAGCGTTACCCAGAGGTAAGATTATCCTATGAACATCATTTAGATGACTGTACCCTTCAGTTAAATGAAATTAATCCAGTCTCTCAATATCTATTTAAAAGAGGAGATATATTAATTTCCACTACTGAGCAGATCTATTAAAGACAGTGCTTTTATTTTCGAGACCGAAGGGCAGGGCCAAACTAGAGAACACCTCAATTGTGCTATGAGCCGCTGGAACGCAGGAGGCTCCGAGGGTTTCAGTGCCAGACTCTGGTCTGCCATAGCTATTGGCTCTCCTCTTTCAAAGGGTACTTGGTGCCCCGCTGTTCCCATACGAGCGCCCCTGGAGCCTGTCCCCAGCAGCGCGAGGTGCTCTGCCCCGGGGGTCTCTAACCCAGCCGCATGCTCTCGGCACACGGAGCCTCCAGATGCTGCCCCGATGGACTGGCGCTCTGAGGAGGGGCTGGAATTGCTAGCAATCACATACCACTGAAGATAAGCAGTACCAGAAATCCCTCCAAGCTCTGCTTGGACTGGGTTTGATATTCCCATTTTAAGATACAAGGTTTTAATGAATGGCGTGTCTCTACTAAATTGTAGCGATAACATTACACTTGTCACGTGCCCACACTGTGTACATACACTTACAGCATCAAGCTAGTAACTGTTTTAAAAATATGAACGTGTATTCGCTTTCAAAATGGTACATTTATACATCATTTTTAAACTTACGTTGCTTGGAAACTTACGCAGGCTGCTCACAAAAAATTCATTCAAATAAATTAGGTATGAACTTTCTAATGTTCAAATCCTGATTCCCATTCCCATAAAGAGAAAACTTATTACAGTATTATAGGTTGATCTGTAGAGTTACTCAAAAATATTTGGAATAATCCGTCAATTCTCATTAAATTTGTAAGTATTTCCTGTAACAACTTCTGCATGGAAGAAAAATGCAATAATAACTACATGCATAAAAGTTGCTCTTTCTTACTGTAACAAATAGACTGCATTTGTTACTTTGGCTATAAAGGTATAGATCTTAATACCTAAATTAGTCACGATTGTTTAAACAATGTAAAACTGGAATACGCGCAACAAAGTGCCACATATATTCGAGGAATGTAATAAAAATCTTATTGCGGCAAGTACGTATGACTCTCTAACGCACAAGAGGACTTGCCTGGGGTCCTTCTGGATGCTGTCTATGGACGGAGATCGCGTGGTGCCCTCCTCGGCGGGCGCCGCGTGCTGCAGCCTGCTGTAGCTGGACTCTGACAGTCGATACTGCATCGACCTGTAGGGTTCCGCATAGGTAGCTGTTGTGTTCAGGGCATAATTATTTCTTTGGTATGTGAGTGTGCTACGCTGACTGGATGATCTTTGCAGATTTCCGACTCCTAGTATAAAATCAGTATTAAAACAAACTAGGTAACAAATGCCTATTGAAGAGAAGAGGCAATACGTAGTTAAAAGTGTAAGTAAAAAAATAAATAAATAAAATCAGTCTTAAAAACGTGTACAGCACTCAATATTGAAAGCTCTCGGCAGATTTAGGGGAGCAGTCACTCAACGTCCCAGGGCAGATAGAGAGGTTAGCTACAGAACTAAAGGTCTGGTGCAATCAGGCTTATGCCTCAGCTTGCCTCAAAAACTATTTAAAGTAAGAAACGCATCTTGTGCCGGTAAGCAGAAATCAGGATGCAAAATGTTTCCAAGGTTTATAATAAAATTCAATTACTAACATTAACGTCAATTTCTCAATTGTACTAAAAAGAAAAAGGAAATATAAGTAAACAAAAATTGACGTAGTTTAGATGATATTTTCCTTTTCCCAAGTACATGTGCATTTTCTCTGACAAAAGACTAACAAAAGGATGATTTCTAAGATTAAGCTCACCGTTTCAAAACCGGGAACATGCATCTTTCTGAATTAGCAGAGCTGTTGTGGTAGCTTTTGCTCTTCCAAGGTAAGTGATATTAGGTAGACAAGTAAATAGAGAATCCCACTTTCTCGCTATATTTCCTCAACAGCACATCCTGACAAACTTGTTTACTCTAGGTTGTAGAGGACAGGAGAACTGCAAAAACTGTTGCCTCCTTCAACACCCCATACTCTTAGTATTTCAGTTACATTACAAGACATCAAAAAGCAGTTTTCAAATGTGTGAAAACATGACGTAAGAATCAGACACTTCTCTATAAGTATTTCTAGAGAATTACTTGGTTAAATCACTCTAATATTTTGAGAGTTTTTGAAAATTACTCCACTATAAAAATGATTTCTCTTTACAGAAAATCGGTTCTCATACAAATCTAATGCCTTTGCACTGCATAATATACGAGTAGCAATTCTATGAAATACTATAGAAACATTTCCGTTTCAATATGTGATCTTCACATACAGTATTTTAACATTATCCTTTGCTGAGAAGTTGCGTAAACCCAGTGGTTTTACTGTGAAAGACGGGTAGGCAATTTAAGTGTGCAAGCTATCATTTTACTGTATCGATGAACAACAACAAAAAAAAGAACAAACTCAATTCATAAGAGAATGATGCAGAGAATGCAAGAGGAAGCAATAAATTTTTTGTGTCACGAAATACACTTTGCTTGGATGTACCCGAGCGTGCGATATCAAACAGAAAACATTCTGACCTAAGCTGACGCTGATAAATAGCCCCGAGTACTTCTTGCAAACATCACAAAAGCTTTTTAATTCCTGCTGGTTATTTTCAGTCCTTCAAACCTAATTTCTACCTCCGTTAATTTATAACATCTAGTTTTTCCTTTTAAACTGGCACTACATATCTCATGTATGTTCCCCTCTATGCCCTAGGTTCCAGCAAAACTCCAGAAGGCGAATGCAGCGCGACTCTGGGACACAGCCCATGGAAGCGTTCGGAAGCCCTTCACCCACCTGACCCCGTTCGATACAGCGCTGTCTGGGATCCCTGGTGGAGCTCGATGGTTCCGTGATTCGGACTACGGTAGACTGGACTGTAGTAAGTTCTGCCTTCATAGATAGGGGTGATGTGCAAGTCCGGAGATACGGCTGATCGCAATTCTGGTCCTAGCTGACTGTGCTGACTAGCGTAGGAACTCCTCAGGCCTAAAAACAAGGAGGAGGAAAGATGTACACAGCCCACAGCACTTAAAAATAATAAAGCTCTCATGCTTGAATCTTACTTCTTTTAGCCAAGAAAAAGTGTTAGGCATATCTACAGTTATGAAGGTTTATTCATTAAAGTTCTTTCCATTATTAAATGATCCATACTGAAAGACTGATTGACAAAGCGGCATTTCTTTGATGAAAAGCTTTGTCCATACACTGACAACATTAAGTTTTCCAACTCCATTTTTTTAGCAGCATTCATAGTTGAAAGTCTAGAACAGAGAGAGTAAAAGCTAAGTCGGCACGCGCAGCTCACAGACGCAGCAATGACAAGGCAAGCTATGAACCTGACAGAAATCCAGTTGTGAAATAGGCACAGCCTAAAGCAGGGTCATAATCTTGAAAATGGAACAATGTGTAGCAGTGAGAGCAAAAGTCTTCCTGATAGTGGCAGCAGAGATTTAAGCATGTGGAGAAAAGGTTTAAGTAGCCCATGATGTCTGTATGTACATATATATCTATATATATATTTTGCTATGCTGCAGCTGTATGAGAATCTCCTTTTTCACCTTGCCTTTCAGCTCTCCCTCTAAGTTCCTTTTCATTTCTCTCTGTTTCATTTAGGATCATGGAATCACAGTATTGTCTAGGTTGGAAAAGACCTTTAAGATCATCGAGTCCAGCCATCATTCATGTTGCCTAGAATTTCTTTCCATGCATCCCAGTGTGTTGCTGTATTTCTGTAACCGGCATTGAGGTATCTTGCCCTTTACTATTTTGCTAACTGAATTAGCAACCAATCTCCTATTAAGTTCACTGTTGCCATCCTGATTAGGAGGTTGGTGGTACAGTCTTAATCCTGTGTTTCTTCTTTTTCAGCCCTTGAACTCTTTTTGCCATATAGGACCACCCCTCCCATTGATTATCTAATGCACGCTTTGGAGATACTTTGCTTCCTGGTATTGGCGTTGTACCGCTCCTTCATCCCTGAGATTCGCCTTGCCATGGGGTCATCATCCACTCCATGTTCAGTGGGGCAGAAAACCAGCATAATTTTTGGTTTTAAACTACTTTATAAAATTAGTACTGTTTCGTCCACTTTGGCATTACCATTGTAGGCACTATAGCTTTAGCTTTAGTAGTGATGCGTAACCAAGTGTATCCTGCATTTGAGTATCTTCCCCCCCAAAATCACAGACCTGCTCTACCACGGTGTTTGCTAGGGAAACTAAATTATACTAGAAAACGTAGGAGTTTTTTATAATACTGAGAGACGCTTACTGATAGTTTGTAACATAGAGCGCAGGAAAGTCAGACCATTTCCAATTTCCTGGAAGATTATAGCGGACGTGGCTATAAAGTCAGTTGCCCTCTCAGCTTGACTACCGCAGCTGCTAATTACTTCCTTAACACTAAAAGCATTAAATTTAAAGCACCTGTTTCTGAATTACTGGTTTACTACCCCAGTAACTCCCTTTTTCTAAAGATGTATCAGTTCACCTGTTTAGACAAGGTGATATTCTCAGGCAGTGGTATTTTTACAGCCCCTTATTAATACTGTAAGAGTACACGATGGCTGTTACATCACAAATTACGCATCCCACTGGACTGCGTTCATTTCAACTACTGAATCGCCTTTGATGTCAAACTGATTTTCCACCCCCCCAGATTGTCAGACTGGTAGAGTACTGTCTCTTGCAAACAGAGATGAGGGAGAAGACACCTTACAGTTTTCATGGGGAAGAGTTTGGGATTTCCTGCAGCATAATAGTTTAAAAGAAAAAACCGACACTGCAGTCTGCTCAGGAGAGCATATGGTCTAACCGCAAAACCATCTTGTCTGTGGTCATTTAGATGAAGGTCAGAATAAAACCAGTAACGCACACGGAACTTAAAATGTAAAGTAACTGCATCTTAAGTAAGAACTGCTTCTCAGACAGGTAAATTCTACCTTTTAGGGCTTTGTTTCGAACTAGTATTACAATGGCTACCCTACATCTAAGCTGAAATACACTGAGATAGCCTAGAAATTTTAGGGAAAAAAAGACAGAAATTCAGTGGTACTAAGTTACATACTTTAAGAAAGAACTAGACTAGTTCCAGCCTAGTATCTTCTACTTTGTGTACAACCTGGACATACCTTTAAATGTAAGACTCAGAATTTCACTTAGCTACTTAAAACATACGATTTAATTTAATGCATGGCTAGCAATCTAGTAATTAAAGAGAAAGACAGTATTGACTGTGAAGTTACGGTATGATTGATACACAGTGTTTGACATCAGTATTTACAACTGATTTGATACATCCACCACAATTCTGTCCTAGTGCTACAACCATAGTGTTTCATCCATAAAATGACTACGGCATTACTGCTTTTTTACAGTTGTAGGTTTGTACCAAGTTTTAAGCTGCGTCTTTACCTTTTTACTAACCTGTAAGGCTATCTGGACGCGGAGGGACCATTCTCTCATAGATATCATACTGCTGTCCGTATTGTTCAATGTCGTGAATTGTTCTTTGCAGCGTTGTTCCCAAATGCTGTGGAACCGCAGTCATGCCAGAATGCTTCGGGGAAGAAGATCCCAGCTGAGTTTGGGATGGAGAAGCGACTCTGGTCTGTACATCAGCAAGGGCGAGAGGAGAGCCAACTCTGACGGATGTTTGGTACTGGGGAGTCCCGCCACTGGGATTTGCCGTCTGCCTGGAGGTAACGGAGCCGATGCGCCGCACCGCCGTCGGGGAGGCAGGTCTCTGGGCAGCATACGGGGACGCTGCCCGCTGGACTGGCAGGGTGGTGGATGAATAGGCGTGAGCAGGAAGGGATCTTTGCTCAGTAACCGATGGAGAACCGTACCCGCTGCCCAGAGACGCTCGCAGCGACCCCCTTGAGGGGGAAACACCGGTGCCGACCACGTACGAGGGGGACTGTGCTCTGGATGGGACTGAACTGACACGCCTCATGACTCGGTTGGTAGAAACAGGCTGTTTAAAACCAAAACCATTTATTAATTTTACCATTCAGGGCATGTAGTAGATACTTTCCTCCCATAAGACAGAGAAGTCAACAAGAAAGGCACATAATTTAACAATATATAAAAACAGCTGAAGAGTAGCTCTTACCCTAAGCGTAATTACTTCAAGTTTTCCTATAAAAGAATTTTTTTCCTAACCAGTATTTCTTAATGTATAAAACGGCAATTTAACATTAAAAAACCATCTGTTCCTCATTATTATCTGGCTCTCTGTGTTAATATGCACCTCTGCTTTCTTTCCTCACTACTCTACCAATTTGGAAATTCAGGAACAGTAATGCAAAGAGTTCTAGTATAAGCTAATAAAGTTTTGCCAATTACAATCTTACTGTCATTCCAATTAATGAAAAAGGAGGGGAAAAAGGCCAGAAACAGCAGAAGGTACAGGAACACAAGTACCATCTTCCTTTAAACACTATGCTACATACAGGCTAAATTCTAGGAGGTTTTCCCCAATATCGCAACTGAATTTTAAGCAAGTGGTACTGTCTTGATATTCTATTAGCAGCATACTCTGCAGTCAGGAGTCCGCAGAAGTTTTACTTGATTTCAGCTGCAGAACGAAGCAGATCACATGCATGCTGATTCCAGCAAACAAGTCTATGTCTGCTGCAAGCCATTTCTGCTTTTTAACCAGTGAAGGTGTTAAATAAAAGTGTAATTTAATAACATTAATTCCAGCCTATACAAAGGCAGGTCCAGCTATACAATTATTGTCTTTTAAGCCTGTGTTACAGACAGTGCACAGACAAAGTGTGCTATTTTGAGCATACCTGGACTGATGTCTGCCCTTCAGCTCGTGAGCTTCTCACCAAATGGTTATTAGTGGTTCCAATGAGGGAATGCTGCTGCCTGTTTTCTGATTTGCTCAAGTTTTGGCTGTTATGGAAACTGCTTACTTCCTGGTAACCACTGTCAGAATAAGAATTCATTTGTGTTGAACTTCTTGAGTTACCTACAGACCCTGCAGATATGAAGCCAGCATAAGAATAAAAGTATTGAACAACTTCACAAAAATAAAATATTACATAGCTTTGTTATTTGTTGCATTAATAATTGTATTACATTTTTATACAGTCAAGGCAGAAATATATTCTAATATTTAAAATGCACACAACAGACCCTCACTTTCATGGAGAGATGTCTGTTCTGGTGAGTAGAGGTTCCCTTGCTCTGGTTCTGTCCTAATGTCATAGGCATTGGTGTGAACACTCTCTGACGCTCGGGCTTTGTTTACACCGGTGGTCGGAGGATCTGAAAGAATAAATCAGTTGGATAAATCCAATGTTTCATACGTAAGTTTCCTGAAAACTCAGTAATTTTCTCACACACACTAACGAAGAACTTAATTCCATCATAAAGAGAGTGTACCGATAGACAGGTATCGTCTACCAAACGAAATGAAAAGAACGCTAATACTAACGGCTGAGAATCTTGCTTCCTGTAGTTTTGATGTAGCCTACAATTCCTATTTTTCAAATGTACATTCCAACCTCTTTTAAGGAAGAATGTCACTGACGCCCTAGTAAGTATACTTTGCAGAGTGCAGCTGTGCTGTGGTGCACAGAGGACAGCCGTCATTTGTCGTAAGGTCCTGTTATCTCAAGAGCTTCCTAAGTAAAAGGCCGAGTTGAATTTCATCACTGTTTGTGTAACATCAGCAGAACTCACTGCAAATTTGATACATTTTTTACTTCATATACTACTATCCAAATGTTTATTTTTTTAAGAACTCTTGAGCTAACTTCAGTTCTAAGAATATTATCTGAACTTTACAGACAGCAAAGGATAGCATCCTCATACATAAGAGAAAGCGAAGGAGACATCACAATATGACTATGAAGAAAGGAAAAAGCTAAACTTAGTCTGAAAAAAAAAACAAGACAAAGATGCGGACAGGAAATAACAAGAAAAACTGAATCAAAATTATTTGGACAGAAATATTAAGCATTCAATTGCCAACACATTACACATTGATAAAGAACAGGCGTCAGAGATGCAGTAGGAAATGTGGGTTTCATTAAAGGTAACAGCAGATACGTAAATTCTTGCTGAAGAAATGTATGAAGGAGCCTAGAGTGGAAACCAGAAGAAACATGCTAAGAAGGAACAGTCTGGTAATAACTCCTGTGACTGCTTCACATCAAAAATTGCGGGTCGCGGACAGTGAAGCCTGCTAAGTGCTCTTTGAAAATGAATATAACAGCACGCTACAGAAAGAGGCAAAACTGTTAGGAGTTTGCAGAAATTTGATGCTAGCGACCTAGGAGTAAGACGGAAAAAACGGCTGAAATAAATTCTATGCAATAGCTAACAAAAACTCTCTCCAACTGATGGAAGAAAAATACCCCACAAAATCAACAAAACGTGAAACAAAAACCTGCCCGCTAACAGATGAGCTATTGGAAATTCTTTATAACAGCCGTTATTACAGTATACTTCAAAACAGAAATCAAAACCATAGAGTACTTGTGCCCATCAAGCTGTAAAGAAACGCTCTGTACACAAAATGCTGGTGTCTCCCTGTTTGTAGAAGTAGCCACAATGGAACACTCATTCTGAAAATGTTATTCATTAATTGCTATTACGACAAATGTTTGAACACTACTCAAATACCAGATTTAAAAAAAAAAAAAAAGTAAAAAAAATCAAGATATCCTAGAAGTTACAGGCAATCAGCACAGTTATTTATCAGCCGTATGTTCTTAGGTCAAAACCAACAAGTAAAATCTGATGCTGATTAGCCTACTATGAGTATCATGACCAAATTTAATATGCAGTGTTACTACATTTCCGTAAACTTATACATCATTATCCCTAGGAATGATACAGAGAACCAACACTGAAATAACTCACTTTCACAGCTCCTGTTACACTAACTCAGTGACGGATCACAACAGACAGCAGCGGGTATTATATGTTCTTTAGAATGAAAGACTTGGGGTGAATGGGACATTTAAATTACTCTATAATTACATTCAGTATTTTAATCTTCAATCTTTTTTGCTCAAATAATACAAGGCCCTGTTATTTTAGTTACTTGATATTACATGATACTAAATCAACGTCAGGCTGACAAATAATCAATTTTGGGAGCAGCACACAGGCAGAATAAGGTTCGATTGTGCCGTGCCTACAGATGTTCCTAAGCCAGAGGTCTGAACCACAACCTCACTCGCCACCAAGCAAATGCTTTCACAATGCGAAAAAATAAAGATTGTTTAGGCTCCCTAACAAAGGCAAGAATGCACAATAAAATGAATTGTTGTCTTTCTATCTTTCTCTGCTCCTATAAATCATGAGGAGAGTGCCCTGAATAAAATAACGGTCTTTTTATAAATGGCTGCTGATCTAATATTCTATTTATAAGCATCTGCAAAACAACATCATTTTATACTTCTGTTAAAAATTCCGTATAATTCTACTGATGCATAAAGCACTTTCAGCTACGGTCACATCTTATCACATCATCTGCTGATGTTCTTTGATATAAACTACTATCTGCAGTCAGGAAAAAAGGTGATTTAAGGGAGTGTTTTCGTTCACCGTTAACTTCGGTGTTTTTCAGACCGCAGTTGGTAAAGCATCACCTAGCGACACTTCTTTAAAATAAAGCTCAAGAGCGAGTCTGTAAGTAAAAGCTACAATCATGCTGTAACCACAACACAAATGTAAACATTAAATGAAATGTATATCAGAAAATTCTAAGCAAAAAATATATTTTTTCAAACATGCTCACTTATGAGCAATTACTCCAGAAAAGCCTTACATTAGATACATAGAGATGTGGAAAAATACATCTAGATTTATACTAACGCACAGAATATTTAAATAGAAATACAGTTTTTTGCCATATGTCAAGTGACTTCTTAGGGGCATGCACAGGAGATTTCAACAGAAAAGAAACACACAAGTGGGAGGAGAAAATTAAAGAATAAAAAAAACCCATGGAGCTGGAGAGATGGAAAAAAGAAAGAGAGGAACTAATAGAAAGTCAAGGAGAAAAACAAACAATAGACAAAGAATAAGTTACAGGAAAAACTGAGGAGGAAATAAAGAAATGGAATGCAACTGGATGAGACATGTCAGAAGGTATCTTTACCAGGTGTGAACTGTCACTGGAATATTATAGATCCAGGGGAAATAATGTGTTTTAAAAAAAAACCCACAAAAATAATTTTCACATTGAAAGTATAAGTAAAACTAATTTCTCAATTACTTGAAAAATCAAAGCTGACTTCTGTTTAAAAACACAGCTAAAAGAACACCTGAAAAGCATCACCGCGACTAGCAAAATTTAAATGCCGAGACAAGTTGGCTGTTGAGAATATTAGATTTAAAAGGAAGGAAAAAGCTAATGTGTGCTTCACCTCAGGTGAGGCAATACCACGGTGGCAACTGAAACCACGTAATACAATTATACAGAAGTTTCAGAGCTTAGTCTCTAAACAAAACAAAAAACAGGAAGGGCAAGGGAAAGTAGATAGTTTGAGAGACTTATTTATCTAAAATAGTCCCAATTAATCATAATTATAAAGATGCTTGAGTGAACAAGCAGATAACTATGATGTGTTACTCTTTGTAGAGCAGAAACTGGATAGCTCTTAAAACTGCATGCATCCTCATATAAAGACCTGTTAACACTATGCAGAACTTGGTTAATAAAACTTTTAACAAGCTACCTAAAATTCTAATTGCACTGCGATCACATCACCAGTTTTGCTCACTATGACATTCTGTCATGAGTCCGTGATTGAATCAGAGAAACACAACCCAGTGCAAAAAGCAATTTGCCGGGAGTCACGGTCCCATTTCTGGTGCTGCCCCGCGGGTTGGACACGTTGGCTTGTGCTCGTACGCTTCGTCGTCTAACGAGACGACAGCTGCTCGGAGATTGACTCTTTAATAGTGAATATTTAAACTGATGCAAAAGTGAAATGATGACTAGTGGAACACTCTGAAGGACAGACTGGGTTACTTCAACAGACACTTGAGCGTTACTGTTAACATACAGTCCTACCTATTACCTAATATACTCAGGAGGAGATGTAGACGTACTACAAGACAAAAGCTTCTTGTTTGGGAAATAAAGTTCAAGCTATCCCGAGATACAAAAATAGAGAAAGCACTCTCAGAAAAAAACCTTCGCTTACTGGAGATTTTCTCAGTTAAGTAAGAATATCTGTAAAAAGAAAATTAGTCTTCAAGCTTAAAACATACCATATTTTTTCATGATCCTTACCTGCCAAGGTAGAAGGATTTTTGAATTAATTGCAAAGGAGACCCAATACACAAGACTTTTGTTACGGTCACATCTCACACAAAAATTCAAAGGCAAAAAAAGGTGCAAGAAAAGTAGCTGCAACTACCTCTAAGCCAAAACAACCTTTTACAGCAACAGAGCAACACGCAAGTCTCTTCATGTTTGAGAAAGAGGGTATTAACATCATACTTTAGAAAAGACACTTGAAAAAGATACGTAGCATTGCTGCTAATGTTCAGTTTACTTCAAAACAAGCAATGAATGCCAAGGAAATAAAGGGCTTTTTTGGGCTTAAAGCAAAATGTACACATAAAAGGTAATACCTGATGATCTCCAAGGAAATGACTTCTCAGTAGAGCTGCAGAAAGAAAAAAAAATATCACAAAAAAGAACCACGTGGCTAGTCTGGATTTATTTTTTTCAACCAAAGCATACCAAATTGTACAAAAACCCCCGGCAGATAAAGTTTCAATAGCCCATGTCAGCATGTTACAGCTGACAACTGAACCAACCACTGGTTATTGATTTCAACTTTGCGTTAATCACTGGGCATTCCCTGTAACTTACTGTACGGCGGAGTATCCAGCAGCGTAAGCTATGGCACGGGCCAGGGGGAGCGGGAGGGGGGACAGGTGTGTCCCACCGAGGGTGCAGTGACACAGGGGGGCATTCGGTGTCTGTCAAGGGCAGGGAGCAAGTGGCCTCACGGGCAGGGCTCCAGCACAGGAGATCTGGGAATCACACCTCCAGAGCATTGTGCTTCTGCAGGGAATGCGGTTTGAAAAATAGGAACTGAAACTGACCTACAATTTTTACTGTTGTTTCATTTTGCAGATTTCCAGAGAGAATTCTGATCCTTTGCACATGAAGTGAAATCATCTGCCATGCCAAAACATGTACGTCTCAGGGTAAACAGATCACAGATTTTACATGTCAAGGGTAAAGAGATGCCTTAAGAAACAGCTGTTTCACAAGATCAAGCGAGCGTTTGGTATCAGTGTAAACCCCGACTTCTCCTGTATTTTTGCAATAACTATCTCACATCAAACTACTGGAACCATGTTGCTTCTTCTACAAAGCAACGTTCCTTCACATGTTGATATAGTATTGATGCACAACTACCTTTGCAGACAAATATAAAATTCATCCATGTATTATTAAAATGAGATACATTTTTCCATAAAAATAAGTATTTTCTTACTCCACATAAGAATTATCAAGCTTTGAATATTAAATTATTTTTGCAATGATTATAAGCTGCTATTTTCCAACCCAAAAGCCATTTAAAGTAAATATAGGCAAGTCCATCAGATTTTATGATGTCTAAAAATCAGCATCAAACACTGATTTTTGTGTAAGACGTATCTATTTCTAAATTAGTACTATTTATTTTACTTCTTTCTAACACAGCTACCAACTACCAAAAACTTTAGCACAGCAACACGAACAATACTAGATATCTTTTGGGATGCTACGCTATTTTTTTCTTTAGAACATACATAAAGAGGAACAGTTAAACAGACTGAAATTTGGTGTATGGAAACTGCAGGTGAAGCGCTGAACTCCAGACTGATTGACCCTCCGAAGTCCCTTTGTGCACCACTGTGTCTGAGATGCTCCTGGAGAGAAGGGTGCTCACACACACGCTCCGCCAAACGCAGGTGCGCGCCTCAGCTTTCACAGGTATTTTCTCTTTCCTGAAGGACCATCTCGTCCAAGCCCAGAAATACCTTAAGTTTAGCCAAAGACGAAATCACTTAGCAGTACTTGAACACAAGTCCAATGTCAGAAGCACTAAGTACGTAAACAAAATCAAACTACATACCAAACCAGGATAAGCAACCAGTTCCATTGGATGTCATCCTACTGGGGGAGCTGAAGAACCTGCCCTACAACAACCATCAGCTGCCTTCCCCAAAGCTCGGCTGCTGAGACCCCGTGGGTTCTCTCATGCCACCTGAGCGCGAAGCCTCGTGGATTCATTTAAACCATCGTTAGTGGTATAGTTTGAACTGGGACGTAAACAAGCCCAGTCTTTCAATGACAGAACCTGCTAAGGTGCTTCAGGAAAGAAGGTCACAGCCTCCAGTGAACAGGCGGCAATGAGCGGCTACAGATGCTTATTTCTTGGTCTATTACAGCTTTCTCCAACAAAGCGAACGCGGTGCACAACTAGCCAGCTCTGTGGAAAACCAAAGTACCTCCAGACCCCTGGAACTCTGCGGAAAGGCACCGCTCGACCGTCACCCGGCCATTCCAGAGCAGTAAGCACTGCCAGGACCACCAACCCTCCATATTTGCACAGCCTTGGGCCAAAGTTCATCCAATTTAAATAAAAAGTTAAAAAGATTTCTCATTTCTAGTAGATTACCCTTGAATCCAACTAGTGCATTACCTCCAGAAAGTTTCGTTGGTGTATTTTGGGGATGGTAACTACATGACAAAGCAACTTCACTGGCTTTTTGCTTGCGAACTGAGCCTTGTAACTATTTTGATGCAACCTTTAAAAATATTTCTATTGTTAAAAATTCATGAGGAAATTTGTACCAAAACTGGTATTGGATGCAAAAGAATTTGTATAAAACTGAATGAATGTTAATTATTGAAAGCTGAGTTCTGAATATTCGTTAATCTACATGAATTCTTTAGAGGGTATATTCTTTACTCTTCACTGAGTAAACTTGGATATAATGGGCCCTTTAATCAATTACCATTAGCCTATTCATTAATACTTTACTCCGCTGAAATGAAGAAATATGAAGATGATTTGATAGATACCGGGAACACTGGCCCCAGAATTCTCACGCTACCTGAATATCAAGTTTTACCCCCTTCACCTCTTACTTTATTCCTCAGACTTTCTGGAAACGCAATTCTTTACCGTGAGATGACATCACGCTGTGGTGCTGGCAAAGGTAGAAAGTGCCAAGCAGGCAGAAATCCTTCACTCTGACGTACACAAGACTACACAAACCCCAAACGTATCTCCACCCAACAGCCCAGGCTCACTGAACTCCTTTACCTGTACAGGACTTACGAGCGATAGAAGTTGCTCTGATGATGGGTCATAGGTAGAAAGCTACTTCATGAACAATTAAATTGTTCGAGAAATTAACTTGATTCTTATTATTTTTGCAAAAGTTGAGCATCTACCACCTACTGACTTAATCATCTAATTTTGTCACCTTACAGATGAAATGTTTTGAAGTTACCAAATCCTTTGGCTTTGATAAGTGCATTTATCAGTCCAATGCATTATATTCCATGTTTAAAAACCAGCGTGGTCAAATCCCGCACTACCAACGAGAAGCCGCTGCCATTAATGGTCACTATGCTGCCTCTTCCCAACATTAGCATGTAATACACCCAAAGAGAGCCCGTATGTGCTGCGCTGCGCTTCTAAAAATACTTCAGCCCACTAATAGCCTTGAAAAAGAATGAGGTTAGTAGGACAGACATGCAGGAAATATATTTTTCTTTCAGAACAGTTTGGTATAATGTATATAGTTTTAAACTGAAGAAGTTAGAGATAAATATTATTACAGTAGAGAAGCTATTTTTAAATGCTAAGGAAGGAAAGCGTAGATAAAATATCAGACATATGGTCATGTACATGGAAAGAATTTTCTCTTCCCTTCTCAATCTGCTTCGCGAGAGCACAAAGAATAAGCGAAATAAAAACATAACTCTACACTAAGTGCATATAAAATACATACACCAAAACACTAATTTTTTAAGCCAGTAACACAAACATTTGGTAAGTGAAGATGGAGCACGCATACAAAATCTGCTGAAATCAATCAATTTACTACTATTTTTTTTTTTTGATGCTTTGCATTTTTTTTTCTCACTTCTGTTTCTTAAGTACTGGATTTTTTTGTTTGTTTGTTTTAGGGTTGGGGTTTTTTTTGTTTGTTTGGGTTTTTTTTTTTGTCTCTTTCTTAATTTCACACCTTTCCCATCTCACAGCTTTAGTTCAAAGCTGATGTCTTAGGCACAAAGTTGAACTTGCTGCCAATCTGGAGGAAGAGAGTATCTGATAAACGGAGAAGGTTTCGTATGAAGTCATTTAGAGACAAAACATACCAAGTACCACCAGTGCCATTTTCCATCCGTCAAGGACAGCTCTCCAACAAAGCCCCTGTCCCGCTCTGGATTTCCAAGAGGCGGGCAGCGCTGGGCTGGGCCAGCTCAAGGGCTCGGCACGCGGCAGGGGCAGAACCGGCTGCAGCCACGGCAGTAAGTGGCACCCGCCGTCAGCCCTTCAGCCGTTCCAGCTTTCTCTGCAGAACAGGCTACGCGAACGCGGCACACAGGCTAGACCGTTCCTAGCCCGTACCCCTCTATGGGATAGCAAGGCTGAAGGAACAGCACTAACGTTTAAGAAAATCGCAGATTTTTGTTAAGATGTCTAAAGCAATAGACTGCTTTTTAAAAATTACGTAAACACAACTACGATCTTCAGTTTCTAGACTGGACAGCTAACTTAAATTCTCAGGGCTACACACAACTTCTGCAGGGATTATATGACATGAAACAGTTTAAGCCTATTATCTTAGCAAGCATTCGATAAATGAAATGTATTCCTGATTTAAACACTACCACTTGAGAGAAAAGCAGTGATTTCCACTGCCTGTCTTAACTGCTTGAATATACCGCTGTTGTCGTCAAAAATACAACAGTGTAAAAAATTAAGTATTATTTAGTAAATATTTCTACAGTGGTGAAAAGCTGTAAAAAGCTAAATATGTAATTCTGTTGAAAATTTATGTACTTCTCACATATTTCTTCAGTGTGTTCGTTCACCGCTTGGCTAAGCTTCCAGCACTGGGATACATCCGTGCCGCCAGGCACCCGGTAGCAAAGGGGTTATCCCCGGGGATCCGTGCTCCTGCTCAGGCGGAGCAGCCAGCCGACACCCGAGTGCCTGTTAAGGCTGGATGTCTTGTTCTATTGTTTTACCTGTCCTTTACCTTCCATTTGAAATATCTACATCAAGGACACATTTACAATGATATGCAGTATGAAGGCTTAAAGCTTTGTGTAAATGTAAATTCTTGGTATAGGGGGATTTTTCTAATAAAATGGCATACATTAAACTCCATAAACTTGCAATACTCATTACAAGCAACAGGCAACCATCAAAATCAGTGTAACGAGATTTCATATTTTTGCTTTTCTTATTGATAAAGCTTAGCAGAAGTTTTCACAATTGTTTTAACTAAACGAGGTGATGCGTGACACCGTGCAGTGCCGACACTGCGACAGCAGAATGGCACACCGCCCAGTGGCAGTGTCTTCCTGCCTCTTTCATATTTGAACATCACCAAATTGCATAAAAAACCCAAGATTCCTCAATTCTACTGGCATTCAAAAGCTTTGATGGCATTTCAGGAAGGCTTACAGTCTGGGTAAACAGAGAATAAAAATACAAATACAGGAGCTGCAACAAGAAACTTTGCAAGTTTCACTCATTTTCGATGTAGACATGCAAAAAATAAGTGTATCTAAATTTCTGTGGACTCAAGATTTATAATACATGAAAGTAAGAACTGTAACGCCTAAAACAATCTCAGCATGGGCCAACTTCCAACAAGAGGAGGTTTGTTCATTCTGCAACAGAGGTGGTGCCGCCTCTGAGTGTTCCAGCACCAGCAGCTGCCAGGTGAGCTGACGAGCGGCTATTTTATTTCACACGGCAAGTAGTTCCCAGCTAGCTACTAATGATGGAATTAATCATCGTATCTTCTAAATTGTTAGGATAAGCGGACTGCTACTATCTGTGCCAAAAATATTCTTCCAACGGCTCTATGATGATCAACAGGGAGATCTTGATTTAAAATTATTTATTACTTAGCTAAATTCTGGCAAATACATTTCAGCCCTGCCTTTATTGTACACTGAAGCTCTGCAAAGAAAATTAATTATATCTTTTCTTATTTAGTTTTAAATTTAATGCAGCCCTTTAATTGATTTCTTTTTAAATTTCAGTAAGTGTAATATTAGTGTAAATAAGTAAATAAATTACTGTGATTCCTTCCCTCTTCCCGCCCTGAAGGCATATATGATTCTAAAGATAACTTCTATGGAGTTTATGATTTGCCACGAAAGTTGGTGACATCAGATATTGCAATACACGCAGGCAATTTCACATGCACCTTTTGGAAACGCCAAAGTATTTGGCATGTGATATGAACAGGAGGAAGCTAGTTTCTGTGAGGGCAATCGCCCCCAGCTCGGCTCCTGCACGCAGCCCCGGCAGGACACGCTGGTGCTGCCCACTGCGGGGACGCCGCGGGGCTGGACGCGTCTCACACGGTTCTGCTGCGCGAGTGGAGCCAAACTCACCCAGCTCAGCACCACGGCGCGCTGCGTTACAGCAAAACTACTTGCTCTGCTTACTCTCTTTATAAGCATTCTCACATTTTTTTTTTGGGGGGGGAAGCATGACCATGAAATGCAATCCACGTTCATCTCACAGGAAGTTTAGAGTGTTTAATCACAGAGTGAAATATTTTACTGAATTACTTTGGAATATTTTCTGCTACTACAGAAAGTGCACGTGGTGTGTCAGTGGCATTGGGAAAAGAAGATTATCTGCTACATAAAGCAGAGAAAATAAACCATCCTAGTAGCTATGAAATACATTTAATTTTACAAAACTCAGAGGCCTTCAGGTAGACACATTATTACTCAAACTGACTGTTCAGTATTTGAAGTGTTAATTTTTTTTTTATTATTTACTGTACTGCCAAAAGGGCTTGCATTCTGACGAAGTCTAGTGTGGCATTTACGTACTGTACTTTTGTTAAAGTGCTTGTGACGAGCTGCTATTAGGAGTGCAGTGTTTTACAATTAAATTAAGAAGTACGAGCCTTTTGGTTCCCACCACCACTCAGTTTTCAGGAGTTACACACAACAGGTAACCCACAAAAAGACTCAGTTGACTGTGAGTCACTCGCCAGCTCCCCCCCGAGAGGTTGGGCAATGTGTGTTACAGAGCCTGACCGCTGGCCCTGGCACACACTGGTATCTACCTGCACCAGCACTTACTGCACCACGGCTGGCAGAAGGGAACCCACGCAGATGGAGAGCTGGCTGCAACGCTGGCCCCCGTCGTACGGGAGGCTGGACAGCCCTGTGGCTTCTGCACAGAAACCCTGCGTGTTACAGCACGAAACAAGTGAGGAGACACAACTGAAACCTCACATTGTTTTTCCCAGTCTATCATCTCCGATCTGTAGTGTATAACATGGGTAAAAATGTTTACTACTTACATGTAACGCTAATCCTGTACCATTTCAGGCTCTTAGGAGTTTTGAAAGCCTACAGAATGCCACGAAAAATCTTAAAAAGTGCTGAGCACAATACCCATTTGTAAGAAATAATTATGGGAAGAAATAATTTTAACAGGCAAGTAACCTACAGGCACACAAAAATAAAAGCCGTATTGGAATCCAGGGCTGCAGCTGATCCAGTTCTTCCTTCTCCACCCATTACACCACAATCGCTTAGGATCTGCCCTTGTTCTCGTCTCCCATACTGCTCCCAAACAGCCAACGGCTCCTCTGTGTTGCTTGCACTTATACTAGAGTTGTAAAACAGTGGGGCAACAGACTAATAAACCTACAGGACAAGCACCTTCTGTTCGTTTTGCTTTCTTCACGTGCACAAAGCAACACGGCATTTCTTAAGGACCAGCAGTAACAGAACGGACCACCCTTCTGAAGCGAGAGTCCCTCCCAGGCCCGCTCAGGTCTGACCAGCGGGGCCCCCCCCCAGAAGGATTCATCCAGGTGTACCTCCCTGCACTCCACGCTGGCACAGTGCTCGGCTCACGGCCATGAAGCTGCGGGTACCAGCTGCAGAGAAGCTTTAGCTAGTTTCGGGTACTGATGTCGCGTTTCCCGCTCCCTCCCTGGGGCGGTGCTGGCTCGGGGGGGGGTGACCCAAGTGACACAGGGACAGCCTGGAGCCCACGGCTCTGCAGAGCATCACCACCTCCCGCCAGTGCCGGCTTGCAGGAATCCAGTTCGTGAGCGGGCAAGTCGGGGGTGTTGCTACCACCACTCAGGCCAGCAAACCTCCAGCGGGACCTTGGAAACGAAACGCTCCGGAACGTCGTAACCTTGTTAAAGGACATTAAAGCACTATCTTTGAAACAAAGCACTGTCGATTTCCTCAGGGAAAGAAAACTTGAACAAAGGATAAAAATAAAAAGGCGTATGCATCTTATGCTTTAGTTTCGCTTGCCTTTTTAGTTTTTGTCATTGCTTTGGTTTTGATTTTTTCAATGTGACACTGCATTGGACAGCCCTTATACCCGGCGAGGAGAAACATGCCCTCGCCCTCAAGGCCTGACCTCCCAGTGTTTCTGGAGCAGGCTGTCAGCCCTGCTCAGCGCCCGGCACAGCGCTCCCTTCCCAAGCCTCTTCTCCACCCCCTCTTCGCGTGTGTTGATTTCCTGTCAGCCTCAGCAGAACATTCACATCACCCACTTTGGGGAAACACACGTATCTTTTTATGGCTATAAATTTTGCGGCTGTATCTGCGTCTGCTGCGATACCGCTCCAAGAGAATGTTCTACCTCGATTCTTACAACAGCTCCTCTAACTACACTGGAAGCAACTGGTTGTGAAGAAATGAAAGCATCTAATTCAAATACAGAATTTATCTTTTTCCCAGCTTCTCATACATCTCTTAAAAGAACTATCCACACAAAAGAATAAGTCAAAAAATTAACCAAGGACACACACATCTTTCATCATCTTTTTTTATACAAATAAACATCATCTAGCCATAAGGAAGCAACCGAAAGAAGAAATTACTCCACAATGCTATAAATTATGTTTTCCATCTTGGTAAATGATAGTATTTAATAGAAGTACAGGACCTAACTTACTGTGTAGATACTGGTAATTGGATATTATTTCAAAAACTACACAGTATCAGTTGTGGGATAAGCTAACTCTGGTGTTCTCTGTATGTGAAATTCTCTGGACCTGGGATGCAGAAATACCTTTTCCTTTGTATTACTCAGGCAAATTCACTGAAAATGAACATTCAATACTGAATGAAAGGTGGCTGGAGGCATAAAACAACAGGCTTTTTACTTATTCTTCCATAGGAAATTAACTTTTTTAGCTTTCAAAATGAAATCTGAGCAACAGCTGGAGAAATATGTGGATCTAGAAGGAAGACAGGCAAGCATGAAGGGTATAAAATAGTCATCCTGTCCAAGGAATATTTTGGAATATTTCAAAGTTTCTTAAACAAAAGTTCTCATGCCGGTAACAATATTGTCAAGTGACAACTCAGGTCAAGTAGTCTGATGGGTAAAACCCAGCTGTGTTAGCTGATACACTGGATTTTTAAAATTTGCTTTTAAATAATCACCTCCTGTTTCTTAAGTTTTTGTAGGAAAAACTTTTCATTTAACTTGCAGAAACATTTATTATGGCCACAGGAGGAAACATTTCAAAATGATACCCAAGTTTATTGCTGAAAGAATAGAGAAACAAACAGTATTTAAGGCAAGAAATTATGCTGTAACCCAAAATGCAGGCACAAATGTTTCATAAGAGAACACATTGTTATCAAGGCTTTCAGTATCAAGAGCTACCAATCATTTAATATGCTTGAGATGAATGAGTGCCCAAAGACATTTACAGTTAAAAAGTTTGCTAAAGAATAAAAAAAAAATAAAAAAAAATAAATCAGAATACTAGTTAAAGCTGAAATATTAACAAAACGCTCTGCTATAGTTATTGTCATTGTATGTAAAATGTATTAGGTATGTTTCACACTATTTAAATATGCTAACAATACATTTATAGCAAGATATTCCCTGAAAACAAATGTAACAACAGAAAGTCTTTCAGAAAAGATGGATGAAACTAGATAATAAATTCAGGAAAAAATATAATTGGAGCACTGCATTTAAGTAGCACTATTACTTTGATACAAGTATGTGTAACTCTACTGTATTTCTCTTTGGCTGAATCTTAAAAACAAACTTCAACATATTTAAAGCTTTACATACACTATATTGAAAAATGTAATCCACGATTAGAGAGGCCTCTTTAAACTGTCCCATAACTCTTTACAGCAAATTTGCATCTTTTTTTAATACTTCACATATTAACAGGTGAATAACTATCAGTGAAAATATATGTATGTAGGACATAAGCACCACTAAAAAGCCCTTTAACTTATGGGACATAGGAAAGTAAAGTCATCAGGACTTGTACCTTGTGCTGGCGATACTTGGTGATTCTGCTCCAAGCCTACATCTTTCTAGCTGATTAGCCACAATTTGCCTTTCCACTTCCAGTTCTCTGGTAAGTCTTTGAAATTGGAGCTCCTGAAATTTCAAAATAAAAAGAAAAGCATTCTTGATGTTAAAAAATGGGTGTGGATTAATTCTGAAACAATCACTGTTTCATCACAATCATGTTTCTTGTTTTGACTCTTCCTTAGCGGAATAAACTATTAGAAGATTAAAGTGGGAATTTAATGCTTTTTTAAAATCAGTGGTTCATGCAAATATTGATTTATCACCTATTACAAAAGGAAAAACATGTTTAAGCATTTGTGGATTTTATTTCTCCTGCAATTAAAATTTTTGTATCTCCTTATCTTGCCACAATCTACCAAAATCGGTGCCTATAAAGTCAGTCTTCAATTTCAGCTAGAACAGAGGCATACTGGAAACTATTGTATCCTGGCCCTTCCAACTGCAAAACTTCAAATCCTAAGGTACGCTATGTTCTGACTTCGGTCTTCAAAAACTTAAAATTTATTATTTCAAACTGGCTGAGGGTAGAGATGTGCTATTTCACCTTTCCTGATTTCAGCTTTTGTTTTATTTCTTGGTCAAAGGTACCAAACCTCAGCCTCTCTAAAAGGCTTTCGGAAGCTGAACGTGATGCTCGGAGGAAGGCATGGGAATACAAGCGCTGCACAGAATGTTTGCATGTTATTAAAGTCTGGAAGCATTTTCTATAAACGTGATACTGTGAAAACTATACTATGTCATCAAGGGATATTAGTCATGTTTTCATCCACAGTTTGATTTCGTTCATGATAGCAAAGGATTCTATCAGAGCAATTGTATTATTTTTCAAACTGATACTCTACATCCCCTGAAGTTTAAGTAAACTGTTCAATACTATTTAAAAATAGATGAACACCGATATTTAATAATCTCATGAAGCAAGTCTTGTATACAAGTCAAATACAGCACAGAAGCATTCCTTTAACTTTAAAGTGCAAACTACTAATAAGGTTTTTTTTTTTTTCCTGAATGTAAATCATGCAATTGTATGCCTTGCATGCAAAGTCACCTTCACTCATAATTATCGTTAATGCAAACTATTCCTTCACACCTTACACTACATGGAATGAGGCTTAAATATTTCGTTGTCATTAATGGTCCCTGAAAGCGCTCTCTGTTTCTTGCAGTTTGTACGTCTTTCCAGTAAGGTGAAGCATGGCTCAGCCACGCAGCCATGGCTCTCGGCAGACTGCAGGTACCTCAGCCTCTCCCAGCTCCACCCCGGGAGGCCTTCTCAGCACAGCAAGAGGGAGGTCAGAGTAACAGTCCACTAAAAACCTACTCTAAAAGCAGGATTTACCTTGCAGAAGTAGGGATAAAGTTTTTTCTACACAATGAGATTACCTCCGAGAACTTCCAAACAGAGGGCTAATTAGCACTGACTTCCTTGGGAAGCCAGCTGAGGGATAAGTCACACTGCAGCTGCCATACTGCCAAAACTACTCTATATATTAGATGACAAAAATAAAGTAAAAAGAAAAAAAAAAAAGAAAAAAAAAAAGAGAAAGCTGCTTCTGCAAGTCTGACTCAAGCTCCGTACAGCAAACTGCCCTGGTAAAGATAAGCCACACAAGCTCCTGCCCCTCCCAGATGATATAAGGAATTGTGGACATTTCAAACATGTCTCTGAGGTCACTAACCAAACTGAATAAACATACCCTAATACTCCAAATATTGGCTAGCAAGACTGTGCCACCAGGACATGGAACTCGCCCACTGCTGCCACAGGACAAAGCCACCTACAGAACAAGACTGCATTTTTCTACTATTGCTCTACTAACAACAGTTCAACGGAACAGAAAACTCTATAGTTCTGTTAAAAATAACTATGCAAACCACGGGAGCGGCAGGAGAGAGATGCGGTCCTCAACTTCCCCCTGGCCACCCCGTCCAGCAGGCTGGCATTTACTGTCAAGCTTCAGCATTCGAAAAGGTTAGCACGGTCAATGCTCAGACTTGAAAGAACATTTTAGGACATATGTCCTAAACTCGGAATTTATTAAAACCTGCTTCTAGACAGAATTCTAAAGCTCAATCCTTTTAATTCTGAGACCCAATATGAAAAACCTCATGAATTGTGATAACCTGCGGACCACAGCAAATCTCACGGGCCTGTATACGGAATAGAAAGAATGGATAATGTCCGAAGGCTTGTACAACACGTAAGCACATCCAGCAGCAGACCCAGCTGTCACAGTCTGAGACCAGGTCCTGGCACGACTCAACTTCATGTTACACCAAAGAGGTACCCACAGCCAGCTCACTTGGACACCTTGTGTTTTGGAGAGAAAAATATTAAAAAATGTATTAAGCAAAAAAAGTCAAAGAAATTTATAATTAAGAATTTATTTTCCAGCTTTAAGTCTGAATACAGATACCACCTGAAAGCTGATTCACCAGCCAGTCGTTACCATGCTAGTGGAGAATGCCATGATTTCCAAAAAACATTCAGAGGCTGAAGCTCTGCAAGTTCTGAAGCAAATTTCAGCAAGACAAGCTTTTTCCCAAGTAACACATGATGTATTATATAGCATATAACAAACATAAATCTTTAAAATAAACAGTGTTGCACTGCTTGTTTGCAGAAATAATATAAATTGTTTACCCTATGTTTAAAGCTGTTTCCTGCTCCTTACTTTGAAATCAGTATTTAAATGTATCAATGTCATTGATACAAACTGTGAATTTGAACACAAGACTCAAGTTGCTTATTGTTATTTACTGATCTTTTAATTAAATGAAAAAAAAAACACCCATAAGCTAGCCATTATTTGTTTCCATTCAATCAGTCTATTAATTTGCCTTTTCACTACAGGCAGAAGCATTAATGAAAATAGTATTATTCTAGAAAACATACTCTTAATAGATGCTATGATACATACTCAGCTGGGCTCTCTCCTCCCTCTACTGTCTTCTCCTGCACTATAACACAGTCCTTCACACCAGCTCACATCTGTTTCTGCAGGAAAGCATTTTATAAGGCAAATATTATCACTAGGTAACTTTTGCCATTTTGCGTTCCAGAAGGAAAAAGTTATAGTGAATTACCAAATCTAGAAGAAGGTTGACATTGTCTAGAAAGACTTTTTACATACAGTAAATCAATTAAAAAGGAGCACGTAACAAAGGAAACAAGACAAAGCTCCAGTTCCAACAGTTACAATGGCAGAAATCAGAGGCAAAATAAAATCTGGGCTTGTCAACCAAGCTTGCATCTACACAGTCACAGCTTTATGAACTAATTTGTCACACACTCGTGTCCTAAAGGTGTTTAAGAGATGAACCAGATAATTGGGATCATCAGAAAAATCAATAATGATTTACATTTTACAAATGTAAAACAATTACAGGTTTAGAAGACAAAAAAGCCCCCTTGAAAGTAAAAGAATGACCAATACAAGAAAAGTCTTCTCTAAAACACTATAAAAATGTAACAGCTACAGAAAATACTATTTTTTTTGTATCAGAGAAAAGGAATCAAGATAAAATATAGAAAGAGGAACTTATGCCGTATTTTTCTCATTTCACAGTGTACTTTCTTTACACAGTATTCATAGGTATACAGTTTCTTTCCCACCCTCCCTGAGAACTCATCAGAGTACATTCAAATTCTTCGTCTGGAAAATAAAGGTCCACCCCATTCCAATAATCACCTCTATGTCCTCTGCAAGCTGACTGAGGGTGCGCTCGATCCCCTCGTCCAGGTTGTTGATAGAGACATTACAGAGAACAGGCGCCAGTACCGAGCCCTGGGGAACACCACTTGTGACCGGCCACCAACTGGATTTAGCTCCATTCGCCACCGCTCTCTGGGCCCGGCCACCCAGACGGTTTTTCACCCAGCAAAGCGTTTGCCTGTCCAAGCCATGGGCAGGCAGTTTCCCCAGGGGAATGCTATGGGAAACGGTGTGAAAAGCTTTACTGAAGTCCAGGTAAACGACATCCACAGCCTTTCCCTCATCCAGTAAGCGGGTCACCTTGTCATAGCAGATCAGGTTAGTCAAGCAGGACCTGCCATTCAAGAACCCATGCTGACTGGGCCTGGACACCTGGTTGTCCTGCATGTGATCCTCAAGAGGATCTGCTCCATGACCTTCCCCAGCACCGAGGTCGGACTGACAGGCCTGTAGTTCCCCGGATCCTCCTTCCAGCCCTTCTTGTGGATGGGTGACACATTTGCTAGATGCCAGTCAACTGGGACCTCCGCAGTTAGCCAGGACTGCTGATAAATGATGGAATAAATAAGTGCATTGACCACCTTCATAGTCTATGCTTCCTTATAATGGTATTTTATACCGCTCTGAATGGAGATTTGCCACCGTGACATTTATCCGTCAGACAGTATACTATCTATTCCAGGAATCTATCTGAATGTGTTTCTCTAGCCAGCTTCTCTGCAAGCAGTGGGAGAGCATGCTCCTCGAACAGGATGCTCCCATACAATGCTGGCTGCTAGCAACACAGAGAAGCTGCTGCCCTAGGCAAAAATCACAATTCACTGATTTTTATAGTGCTGGCTTGTGACAAAATGACATGACAGGAGTCAAATAAAACAACTAATAAGCTTGTTTTCATTTGCAGAACATCTATGGGGCAAGAACATACTAAATTTCTAGATGTAGATTACAGAATATGCTGCCATACTGCATACCAAAAGGACCAACCAAACCTTCTCAACCATACACACTACAATGCCTTGGCCCAGAGCTACTTCTTTTTTTCCAAAATTATTCAACACACATTGAGGGGAAAAAAAAAAAATCCCTGTAATTCTATCCACCTGTTTAGCAGTAACTACTTAATCACATTATAAAACTACAGTTTTTGTGTGCATAACCTAAATTCCACTGCAAAACCACAGACCATATTTCTTAACACAAAGCTACAAAAAACGCTAGCTTTAAATACAGCTCCATTTAAGGAACAGGAAGCATATCCATGGTTCAAGAAAGAGAAGAAAGCAACTTGCTTTGGCAAGGCAATCAGAACGGCTGCAGGCAGACAAGCTTCCATAAGTGAAACCCAAAAGCTACCAAATTTTAGAGCTGTATAATTTCCTTTTGGAGGCTGAAGTTTCTGTGGATGTTGAAGTGTATACCCAGCTGACCAGTAACAGCTCTTACTTGGCAAGCTCTGCACACCAAGTGGGAACTCACCTGCAATGACATTGAGATCTCACTCAAGAAGACGCTTCGAGATCTTCACTGCCACAAGATACAGATGGGACAAGTCATCCCAGTGCTGAAAACAACACACTCTTTTCACTTGAAAGCTGAGTGCCTCCGACAGCCTCGTGGCTCCCTGGCAAGTCAAAACAATTGCCAACACACTATGCTGGGCTATTAACAGCAAATATTTGAAAACAGGTAAGTAATCAGAATGTAACTTGTATGACTGACCATAAAGATCGTCATCCTCCTGTTGCAGGCTTTGGATAACAAAAAAAGGTTTAGAGGCAATTCTGTGCTTTCTATCCACATCCCTCAGTAACATGGCTGAGAACGAGGAGTCTACATTCACAATGTTGAAAAACTAAAATTACTTTCTTCCTGCCCTGTTGTGATTGGAAAACCTCTGGCAAAACACAGGTAACTTAAAACTTTAAACAAACAGTGGTCTAACTGGAGGTTTTCTAGTGACAGCTGTGCAAGAATCAGCAGCGATAGCACAAGCAATGAAGACAGCTCACAAACTCTTCTTGAGTGGTACACGCCTGGCTAGTCAGCCCAGGATCAGGCAAGTTGGGCCATCTGAGAGGGACGATGCCATGGACAGAGAGATGAATCTCTCGCAGCCTCTTGGCTTCTACCAGTTCTCAGTGGCTGCTGTGGTAGAAGACAGGGCTAGGACAGGGTGTTATCTCAAGTTGTAGTAATGCTGGGATATGCTAAGTTGCTTCAATTGCCAAATGTCACGATCTTCGTCAAACATTAAGAAGGCAATTGTAAGCTGAACTATGAAGTGTTTTCCTAATTATAAAAAAGTTGCCTGTTGAACAATTCAGTCGAGCCTCTTCCAGTAGTTCAAGTTGATCTAAGAAAGCGTAGTCAGCATTTGAGAGGAATACTTCTACCTTGCATTCACTGTTTCTCAATCAACTGCAACAAACAAAGCAGAGCCACGCATCTCCCACCGCCTGTGAAAGTTCAAACGGTGCTAAAAGAAGGCAATTACACTTTGGACATTTCTATGATACAAACGTGCAATGAAGACGACAAACAACGTGAAGTTCATTTATGCCTTCTTCACATTAACCTCCTGCACTGATCTACAGAGTTCACCATGTTTCCACTTGCTGTAATTCTAAGACCAAGCAATTGACTACTTAAAAGCACACTGAATACTGTATTTTTCCCCAATATGAATATCATACTGTAGTGACCTAATATTTAAATTCTCTACCAGAACCTATTGAGAAAATACCCTGTGCTTTTAACTAACCATATTAGATGAAACTCAACATTTTCTGTAAAAATAAAGTTTACTCACGCACACAACTGCATTTGCATGCTTTCAGTATCTCAGTATCCTCCAAAATAGGACAAAAGATGAAAAATTGGACAGGGTAAAGAAAACCACAGATTACAGGACGTGAAATGACACAGCTACAATTATTGGCTGGTCACACTTACTCTCTATTCAACAGCAGCAGACCATTAAAGCCCTTAATACTTTTATGCCTGCATTGTTCATTAGTCTGGTAAAACAGTTTAGTGCTGCTCTAGCTGATGAGGGATCAAAATTTAAGCAATTCATGGAAAGCTTACTCTTAGTCAACGGTAGGAAGGGAGAATGCCACTTGAGGTATTCGCTGACTACATTTGAGCAGCACCCTCTTTGGAAACTGTTTGTTACAATGCTTATAGATCCTGCTCTGTCAGCTGGTCATCCGAGTTCAGTTGCTGATGAGTAGAGAGCCTGGTAATCTAAACATAAGTGTTACAAAAGGTATAAATAAATACTCCAGGATATTTCAGGCGTATCCATAGTTCTAGGCAGGCTCTTTTTCAAGGGGAGTTTCTCCACAGAAGCCCAACAGTACATACTAGAAGGAAAAAATAATTTCTAGGCCTTCATATGAATAAAGGAGTACCCAGAATTTTGATTAAGGAAATGAGTTAAGTCATTTCATCTGAGACATGAGCGGTATATATTTCGTCCTAGAATAAGAGCCTTGGGAAGTGGACTTCTCAGACTTGATTCACCAAAACTGGAAATGCTTGCCAACAGCAGAAGCGGTAAACTTCAAAGTTCTGAGATTACATAGGGAAGAATGACCCATGCAACTGAACATAGTATTAAGAGAGCTGGAAAAATCCAATTCTTCCAGTAATTTAGAAAAAGTTGGCAAAGATTTTTGTTTCACTCACACAAAGCTTGGAAGTCCATTTAATAAAAAGTACAGCCTTCATTTCAGAACTGATACACATTTATCCACTTATTGATCACTAGATGCATGCAAATCAGAATTTCAGAGTGAGGCTGTTCAATGTTTGTGCCTAATTACTGAAAGTGCATTTAGTAAGTCTTTTTCTAAGGTATCTTGTTGAAGCGACATTCCTACACAGTCAGATTACACAGTACTTGATATAAAGCACTACATATCTGAATTGGTAAAGAAATCTCCCAAACTTAGTATCAAAATACTGTCATTCTAGTAAAGACGTTTTTAAATATGCAATAATAGACTCTTTGCTGTATGGAGAATGCATTCTTTCCTCCACTTCCACCTGAAAAAGATAGGGTTTTGCCTCTCCTCCCCAAATCCTATAAAAACATCTCAAGATTACGTGAAGAATTTTGTACTTAAACAATAAAGAAGGGCAAAAAGTAAAGCACACACTTTCTAAGTATATGATATGGTTCAATACAGTTATACAAAAGGAAAAGGTTTTGCTGAAGTGTTGAACAGAAGTGGAACACTTCTATGAAAACCCAAGAGATTTAAGAGTATTCATCCAAAAGCATATCCAATCATTCTTACTCTAATGTCACCTATTTACAAAAGAAAAGGTGAAAAGTTGTCCATCTTTAGGTGTCAAAACCAACTACACCAAGGAACCAAAGAACAAAGAAACTAAAAAACCCCAAAACCTGCCACTGCTGCAAGTGCTTCTCTCTCAGCAAAGACATTAAACCCGGCATATTCGTGTTACTTTTGAAAACTGGATGGATGGGTAGTTTTTCCTGTGAGACCTTTTCTCTCAGCCCAATCACTGAAAAGGAAAACTAACACGCTAAGCAGGAAATCCACAATTCCAAATGATCCCATTTAATCTTGCCAGTTCAGCAGCAATCCATTCCGAATTCGGCAGCACACGGCTTGCGCGTGTGGAGTAGCAGTGATTCCACAAATCTGTCTGGAGTAGCTGGCAACCACCCGCCCCCACCCCGAGTTACTGCTATGATGTTGCCCCGACAATTCTTTACAACTTTTTACTTTAGTATGAAATTAATTTACTTTTAATATGGCAAGAGACTCCTACAGAACTCAACTAAACTTTTGCCCAAATAGTCCCAGGATTCAGAAAAATAGACACATATATTTTAATGCTTTAGTTTTACTTAAAACTTGCTTCAGCATTTCCCCTTATAGCATGGAAACTTTGTAACATTTTAGAAGTGAAATACACATTTGGAAACAGAAACCAAAACAACTCTCCCCCCAAACAAACACCACAAAAAACCCCACAAGCCATCATCAAATCCACTCGAAGAAAAAAAACGAAAAGGCCAAAATACGTTTCAGCTTCATTACAGTTAGCTTTAGGATTTCCCGGCATTCCAAAAGGAATTCCTCTAGTAGAGATGAAACTTACACCAGTAAGAGTCAGTCCTTCCCTTGATTTTCACCCAAAAGTACATCCACTAGTGCACCCACAGACAGACTTAACCTGGTGAAAGGACTCTCCCCCTGCCCCCGTCGAAGCCAGCAGAGGTTGTGGTGGTAGCGGTGTGCTTTCACATTGAAACGAAACTTGTAGTCCTGCAAAGCTGTAGAAATCTAAGCTTCTTCAAAGATTAGACTTGTTCTGCACACGTTACTTTATAACACTAACAATGAATTGAAATGTTCCTTTCCTCAAATATAACCAAGAGAGGAGCACACAGCTGCCTGCCAGTTTGGCCTCAGTGAGAGACTGCTCAGAGTTCAGCGGACACACTCTGGCTTGGGAAAAATGTTGCTTTAAACTGATTTGGGGTCATAGGAAAAAGAAACAAACGGAGAGTTTAAGTGGCTTGTAGGCTAATTAGTGCAACTTTTTATATAATTGTATCTATGCCACTACCTTAGAAAGCTTAACTAAGTCATTCCATAAATGTATCTACTTATTTCAGAGCTACAGTAGTAATTTTAAAAGTTTTTATGAAGTTAAAATCTTGCACAATTTGGCAAGCAGCAATGAAGTCTTTTCTGAATTGTGTTTCCGCTGTAATAAATGTTTCTGAAGTAATGAAGTTAAGGTGTGGCAACGCTATTTTACAAATACAGAGTTACTACAGATGAAGAGAGATTCCTGTATAAAAGGAAGTTAGGCCATAGCAAACAGCATAGTAGTTTCTGTTCAAGCTTAACAAAGTAAATAACTGCGCTGGAAAATAGTCTGTTCTGGGCTTTCTGCCATACAGGAAGGGTGTTGAGTATGTCAGTGTCCATAATTATTAGCAACAGAAAAAACACCAGAAAGCAACAGTTCAGCTCTTAATTCTTTCACATTATCATTTTCAAGAGTGAAGTACGATTTATATCTTCCCTCCCCTTGTATTCATTCTAAATTCATTCTCAAGTTAGGCTACAGTTCTGAAGTTTGTGTTTCACTATTAAACGCGATTTTATTTTTTCCTTTCATCAGAATTGAGTTGCTTATTAGTCCACATATTTAATAGTCTTTTTAGGAATGGAAAGGGGAAGAGGTTTTAGCCTCCTTTTTAAAATGAAGAAATATTCCATTATCATTTTTTCCTCTAAGAACAAGATAGAAACCATTTCTTGGGTAGGAAAGGGGATGTTAACAAATGCCTTTTTACTGTATACTTTATCGTGTACCAACCCAATATAGACAATGCTGTCATAACTGTATGTTCAGTTTAAGCAATCACTATTGCATCAAAACTGCACAAGAGCAATTCTGGAGACTAATCACAGCAGCACGATCACTGGCTGCTGCTCACTAGCAATTACAGCACTGGCGTTTATTGCAATGCTGCTCACCAACTAAGCTACCATTATGAGCACGTTCTTTGCGAACTGCAAAATAAAATGGACCAACTTAAAATCACCACAAATGTACGTTAAGCAAATGAGTTCTGATTGACATTTGCAATACGCTAAGATGGCACAAGGCAAGCTACTGTCTCAGAGGTGACTCAAGATCACTCAAACTCAGATTGACTGTGATTACTCCCAACTCAATAGTCTCCAGCACTAATATCCTCCACATTGGAAGGTTTAATATTAGTTTTAGTATCACTAAGAAATTATTAGGGCTGCTACTGTCATCTTAAAATACTTTTGAAACTATTAAGTCGGGCATGAAAATAAAGATCCAAATTTCATCATCCTGGAGAAATTTTTTATTTAAGAATGAAAGCTCTGTGGTTATAAAATCCATTGATATCAGGACCATATAATCTAATTCTCACCTTTTTAAAAAACATTAATATGGGACAACATATGAGGACTAATACATCAAGTGTTTGCATACACAGTAATACCTTGGATCAAGTACTGATTATCTTAAAAGAAGTTCTGAAACAGAAAAGCAGATTTATTCTGAAATTCAGATGTTACAATTCATGTATTAAGCCAAGATAGATAATTATTTCTAGTTCTGACAATGAAAGCCAAACTGTTACTTCTCTCTTCGTGGGTTTAAAAAAAAAAAAAACAACCCCCAAAACTTCAGTTAGAATGTTTCTTTGTTAAACTGCAATTTTTTCCCCCTGGAATGATCTCTACAAATTAAGGCCGAACTTGATTTGAAACACAACTTTATTTTCCCTGTAGAGACTAAGATACATGTCCATAAATGTGTGGCAGATTTTAAATACGTTACTACCTTGGTACTGACAACTGAAACCAAACTCAAAGTTGGAAACCCATTCTTTAACAAAATACAATTAATCATACCAAAACCTTTATGTGCAAATTTCTGTAACTCTGTACACAGCTTTGCAGAATGTACAAAAAGGACCCGTTCTCAACATTGCATCAATTCTACACTAGCTTTTGTTTTTCCTGTTTTAAACAACAAACCTGCATTTCAAGTCTGATATACAACAACAGTGCATACATTCCAAAGGATACAGAATACCATAATGATGCTTCTGTTTGATGCAATTAAATGAACCCTTTATAATCAGATTCTAACATTTTGACCTACAAAATACACTATACCAACGCTAGGCAACACATTCTAGGAACAATGACGTTTTTTTCCAGCAATGCAATAAAAGACAATATTAACTCCGCAATGCACACTGAACTTCTGAAGTGCTGAAAAGAAGGCATGTACCTGTTCCTTTACAGAAGCCAAAATGGTAGTGGCAGTGGTCTCTGGTTCCATGCCGGGGCCTGTGGAAGTTTCCTGCGTTGTCTGCGGCAGTGCCTCCTCCACCACTGGGGTCTGCTCAGGGGCTGGCATTTTGCCTGCAATAACAATATTTTAAAATGGTTTACATTTTGAGCCACTGATGTTTAAGAAAATTCAAGTTCTCAGGATTATAAATTCTCATCTTTTTTCTAAAACCTTTCCAAACTTAACCAAATTAGCAGAGAATTTGGTATTATTAGTATCGATGTACGTTGCTATTTCTGTGCTTCGCCTTTTCAAACTGAAATCAGAGTTACATACAGAGCGTGGGGGTCGGGCAGAAGCAACCAGGCAGCACGACATTTAAAGATTATTTTTAAAATACTATTTGGTTGTAGTTACTAAAAGTAGCAAAACCCAAGATGCGTGAAAAATACTAGAACAAATCAAGAACACCCAGGATCAGTAAGAGTTTACCACGTGCAGTTTTTAGCATAGAAGAATGACATGTAATAGCAGAGTGCTTTGCTGTTCGGAACAAACCATGGAAGTGACTAATTATGGTAATAAAAAGTTAATGGGAATAATGCTTCTGGTGTTCTTTTTGCAAAAGAGTAAATTAAAACACTAAAGTTAAACCAATTGCCCTGGGCCATGGATCGCGAGGAGAGGACAGACAGGATTAGCGCTCAAGAATCCCAAGCCTCATTATCGCAGAGGCAGCACACTCACGGTTCCAGTACGTGTGAAAAAGGCAATTCATTTGTTTAACTACAGAAGTCACTATTAACTAATATTAGAGATAGCTATGAAGTGTGTTTAATACTTTGAAAATAGCAAGTGGATGGTATTGATGTCGTTTCTGTACATATTCCGTGCTTCTATCTATGATGTGCCACAAAAGTACTATAAAAATGTAGTGCCAATTCCTTGTAAGTGATCGCTTTCAAAGTATACTGTCTAAATGGATGTTAAGACTGGACCAACCAGAAACCTCTACAAAAATATGATACAATGAGCAGAGATGTGAGATGATCTCAATTTATCTTTTCCATAATTTTATCTGTCGCTCTCTTCTCACCCCGGCACTGAAAACAACCCTTCCACCTATCTGCAGTAAGTTTCTGTAACCAGTCAAGAAAACGTACATCTGAACTCATTGAAAGGTATGGTAACTTCTCTGAACAGAAAGTGTAGGCAACATTGAGTCTCTAATAACAACACTCAGATGAAAACCAATGAAATTAATTATTAATGAAGATATCAGTGTTAAATGTACATCTATCTCAGTGTTAAGAGATGTAATTAGAGCGCTATACCCTTCCACACAGGCAGTTGTTTTAACTGCTGTGTTATTTCAATTAACACGTTTCTTAGCAAAGTTACTGATTTTCTAATCTCGATTTCAAGATTAAACAACTGTTGGTTTTGATCCTACAAACACTTACGTACATACTTAAGCTATCGCAAACGAGTACGCTCCTTCTCCCCGACCTCCTGCATGGCCAGGCACGAGAGCTGGGGTGCCGTGATGCTGGAAGGAATGGACCATTCAGGAGATGCTCTCTGAAGCCCAGCCCTGCAGAGGACCCTGGCCCCACTGCCATGCCTCTGTCCAGGCACGCTCTTTGAGGAAAGGAACTCACAAAGTCAATTTAGATGCTCATATTCACCTTATGGGAATAGGAAATACCAAACGCAGGATTTGTGAGAGCTTAGAATCAGGTGTGAGTCAAACTCGGGGGGAGTTAATAAGAAAACCTCTTTCTTCCTTACGCAAGACTGGGATTTACTGGCTGAAGATACTTCCTGAGTTGTGTTACCCGCTCCTTTGGGTATGGATAACTGGTTCGTTATTGGAAAACAACCAACCAGACTTCATCCCTCATAAAATAAAGTCCATAGTTACATCGCCTGCCTCTCATGTCACCACCCAGCATTTAGATGTCACCCAGAAAGGGAGACTTTGTCCTACATCTTCCCTTGTCCTTCCAAACGCTCATCTCCTACAACCCTTCACTGCGGTACCACAGCTACGAAGCTGCAGCCAGGAAGGATGTGGGGCTGCTTCCTACAAACCTCAGAGGTGGATGAATCAGCCAACACACACTGGTACCATTTATAAATGCACCTTGAAGCCTCCTCGTATTCATCTCTCTTAATCCTCACGTTGCTCCTGCACATTAAAGACACCGAGATCTATGTAGCCATAATGAAAACTCAGAAAATACGTTCTACTGTGCTGCTGCTTTGTGCAATACCTTTCAGCATATCTTATTCACATACCTTCTTAAAATTCCTAAACATGAGAGAAAAGTTTGCAGATTTAAGTTCTCTGCTGCAGCAAAGAATGCATGAGAATTGACTTAAGTATTCTGAGATGATCTTTTGATGGATATTGCAGAACTACAGATTTGTGAATGGTATAAATGGTTCTAGTACAGCTCAAAATTCTAATGTGAGATCCTTTGGAACTTTTGGGGGAGATTAATAGCAGACTTGTGGAGAACAGTAAGGATGTGCTACTATTTTCTGTAGATTTCAGTCTCTGATCAAAATAATGTATTTTCAATCAGTTCAATAATTTTTCAGAAAAGTTGTTAATTGCTTCATCGTGTAGCATATGTGCCTGAGAAAATTCTGAACACCTCTGCTGAATTTTGAAACTCTCTACTTAAAAGGCAAAAGAACAGAAGCAGTGACAATCTAGCTCTAGGCTGCCCTGCATTTACATTTTCAAACTAGATGCAAGTGTGCAAGGAAAAAAAAGTAAAGCTGTTCAATTTGAAGCCTCTAGCCTGAAATACTCTCCAATAATTCTGAAAATAGCGGCTTTTCCATCCTCTCTACCATGGAGGCTTACTGAAATGGTTTCATCAAACCACGCAGTAAGTCGATCAGAGCAAAACCAGGCCATGAAAAAGAGTTAGCTTTCAATCCCACACCGTGGGGCAGAGCCCATCTCTTCAGGCAACGGCAGGGATTCGCTGGAGTAAACCACATTTAAACAGCCTCTTTAACTGTCTCTTTAGATAATACCTATTGCCTCCACTATGCACAATTAGGTTGTTTACATCTAGTACACAAAAGCACCGCCTCCTAAAAACCTCCCAGAGGTTCTCCTTTTGTAGAAAGGCAGCAGACTTCTGGGCACCCCAGCACGGATGCTGGGGCAGATTCACCAGTTTGCTGGAGCAGCTTGCCAGTCCGGCTTTCGCACTGCTCCTCTGAGCACGGCGAGGCTGCAGGTTGCCAAAGCGGGAAATGCTTTCTTTTGTGGCTGATCCAATGGTCAAACAGCTGCAAAGCAAACAGGCTCTGTGAGTTCATCTGACACAAAGCCATGCTTTTTTTGCAGTGGGGGTGGTGTGTTTTTCTGAACCGGCTGATCTTGCAGCGTACAATCACTGATGCAAGGAAGGAATAAGAATACACAGTTGAGAAGGCGAGAATAAATACAAGAAATCACTAAACTGAGCGTAGGAAGCCATGCTTTAATCTTCATTCTCGTTAGTCTCTACTCCCCACTTTTCTCCTGTTATTTTTTCAGAGACACCAGACAGTTTTGCCAGGACCGAGTAACCCCTCTCTGCGCAGTGCGGGCTCAAAGAGAACCCAGGCCTTTCCAGGCTCCCTGCATGACAGCAAAGGCGGTGCTTTTCCACAGCTTCCTATTCGCTTCCCTTCGTATTCCTCTTGCCTTCCTTACACAGGTGAGTCTCCCACATTTTCTCCTTACCTGTGTTCCCTGTTCCTGAGCCTCTCATTGCTGACCCGAAGCCAGTAACAAAAGTCACCAGAGTAATTCGCACTGGAGACGTAATATAATTCTTATGAACACTGTAACTAGGATAGGCTAGACCCTATCTATTTCATGAGGGAAACGTGAGAAAAACAATGAGCAACATCTCCTCACTAGAAATCCTCGTATTTATCTAGCTACAAGATTAACTCAAGCAGCAAGAATAAGTCACCGAGGACATCAGAGCAATACTCGTTAGTAGAGAAGAAAAAAGCTCCAATAAGCTAAAATCAATTTGCTGGGACACTGACGTGTTATTTATTATACAAGTTATTCTTAAAAATCTGCCCTTAAGCAACACAGCACATCTCAGCTCTCAATCAAAGACTCTTGTTTTTTCACTGTTTGCAGTATGTGTGAAAGCAAAAACCAAACCAAGACTTACTACATTTCTACAGTTTTTAGATGAAGACACGATTAGAATTTATCTGATTTTTGGAGTTACTTCACAGACATGTCAGTACACTTCTAGGTGTGAGTAGCTCCTATTAGCTCCATCCTGCTACACAGACAGAGCATTGCTCGCCTACAAACCAGGCAGCGACTTACATTCTCACGCTCGGCGCAGCGCTGAACTCAGACAGACTCTGCATCATGCCTACCAGCCTGCAGTCACGTGCTTGGATGAAGAGACAGCAGATGACAACTTATTCCCTTGCAACGATGATGCAAGCAATTAAAAATGGATTATGTGAGAGGTGGCTCAAAGGTTTACATGAAGAATAGGTTTTAAAGTTTCCAGACATGGTAAGTCAAGATACTTCAAACATCACACTACAGGCTAAACATTCTATTAATATATCACTTTTCTTTACGGACATCAGTAGTGCAGAAGTTTTGTTCACATGGACATAAGGATGAAACCAGGGAAGTAAATATATTAACCTGATGAAAACATGGAAGAAACTGACTTCTGTAATGACAGGATAAAAAAGCCCCACCTGCATAATTGTGCAGACCAAGTCCCTCAGCGACAAGAGAAACCTATCTGCAACTGATATGCTACATGGGAGATGCGTGCAACCATCTTACTGCTAACATTTACTGTCTTCCTCATCCCNTTAAAATGTTCAAAGTTATTACCCCAGCTTTTGGATAAATGTATTTTTTTTACAGCCCCTAGTAAAAGACAGCCTTTTCTTTTTTTTGGCCGATGGCTACATACTTTAACTCCACTCTAGTGAGCAGGCAAGAATCTACATCCGCAAACATCCAGTTGTAACATGCTCACAAGATTAATATTTTTATAGCTTTCAAACCATCCAACAGAAGAGATCAGACAGGTATAGAAGACAACCATTTTGAATACAGGCATATTTACGATCATATCCTTCAAGGCCTGAGGCACCATTTGTAACTCACCTTAAAGAAAGAAGAATCTTTGTCATCTGAAGGGTGTCTGGAGAGCGTTCACACTTCACAAATATATGAAGTACCACAAGCTAATTGGCAATAAATAGAGTTTTCAGTAGTTTAAGTCAACAAGGCTCTCTGCCTCAAAGAAAACAGAAATGACAGACCCTAAATCTGAACCTTTGCTTTGGACCATCCGAGTCCATTGCTCTGTCCCACCGATACCTCTGGATCTGCTGCCGTTCAGAACAACGCCGCCGGAGCAGAGTGCTCCGAATGAGTTCTGCAGACCAGCAACCAAACCACAGGTTTATCTCGGGGGATAACGCTCGGTCTTACCCTAGTGCAGAGAGAGGGAGAGGGATACGTAGTGTTGCTGAAGGATTCTAGGTTCTCCACGCAGACCATGAGGTGACAAAGACATTCATCAATTATTCACTCAACCATTCACAGAAGGATAAACTCGTAGATTATTTTATATGTGTTTATAAAAGTATGCTTCTCAATTTTGTCATAGAGCATATTGGAAAAAATTATTATAAAAACTGTTTTCCCAGTGATAAAATCACACCACAATTTTAAGAGATAGCTGAAGAGTTACAGCCTTCTACAGCTCCCCCTGTTTCGCCAACACAAGTTTTTGAGGGATGCGGTGTAAGGTGTATCCCTGAGATGGTCTGGAACTAGACACCACCAACCTCCTGTTGCGTCCTGCCTTTAAAAAACAGACAGACTAGATCAGTGGTGTGATTTCACTTGTAGCGAACGCAGACTCGCGTGTTTTTACTGATTCTGCAGTCTCCATCTCTGCTTTGAGAACTGTGGTTCAGGAATGAGTGACCAACGAGCAGCAGCTTAAATAGGGTTTAGCAAGGAGAAAAATCCAACTATGCCCTTACAAAATTTAGAAACCGATGATGTTAAAATTTCTGCTTTTACTTGGGATACATTTGTAAGTTCTTTAATGCAAGCTATGGTTGTTCCTGCTCAAATGACTACTACAGAAATGTCAAATTCCTGCATACCATATAGACAGACCGGCGACTGCTCTCTAATAAGCATGACTATGGACTAGCAAAAGGTTTTCCTAAAATGAAGTTTTATCAATTGCTAAACTGTTGTTTACTCTGAAACAGAACTGCACAGCAAAAGTCAGTTCGCTGCTAAGAATGCTTTATGTGCAAACTTCTAAATTTAAGCAAACTAGTTCTGTTCTCCAAGCTAGAAGCTAAAAAAAAAAGTTGCAGGTAGTAGCAAACTCTACATGAATTAGACAAGCGTCTGGCTTTTAAGGCCAAAACTACCAATACTTTCAATCAGTTCTCTGTTCTTTGAAAAAAGATATATTGGTATTATTTTTCTGAGGTATATTTGACTTTGTTTACCCTTAAAAACTTGTAAGTACTTGTAAACAGGATTATACATAACTCTAATCTAGAGAGGATTTAGTATTTCTACTAATACTTTATAAAGAGATATAAAGCTGTGAAACACCAGAATTTACAAGTGACATTACAATTAGAGGAGATGAAAGACAACCGAGTAACTTGAGAAAACACATAAAGCACGGTAAATGAGCTAATGTTGACAAATACACAATTATATGAACTATGCCTATCAAAGTGGGCCATATGCCTTCCCATAGTAGGGGGTGGATGATAGAAGCATAACTATGAAGTCAGACACACTTCACTTAAAATCTTTGCATGAAGATTAGGCATGAAGACTTCTTGCAGAAGTGCCATAAGGGAAAAAAGTCAGGGCAATGGTACATTAAATAGTATCAACGATTTTAACCACACTCTGAAATAGACGCCCACAGTACAAAATTTAGACAATTCTGTATACAACAACAAGAAAATTCTGAGGGATAGAAAGGTATATACCAAAGGAACGAAGATTAAGTGTGGAAATGGTCAAGAAGGGAAATAAATACCAAAGGATGGCAAACGGTTCAGGTTTTTTACTGATGCTCAGTTACAAAAAGAAGAAACACTCAGACTCGTGTTTACAGGCTTCCTGTCGTGTAGAAGTACTGCATCTTTATGCAGCACTCTACGATAATGCTAAGATATGATTTTCTTCTCTCAGTGAAAAACGTTTCTTCCTGTAAAATCTCCTACAGCTATACAACTTTTTCATGAGATAGCAATATTTTGCATCAAAGTTTACCAGCTGGAGACACAATTTAGATAGCTTTCCTGCCTCAGCTCCTGTAATACTGAAAATATGACTCATGTATTTTAAAAGCTCAAATCCAAAGTTTCAAAGGAATTTCAAATGCTGGTCACAACATCATTCTTATTTCTACCCTTTAACTCACTGCCCCATATTCTAGTCTAATTCTAATTTCTGAGCAGGGAAAATTAAGCACACCAAAACGAGTAATGGGTGCTCTCCTGTAGGCACTAGAACTTCAAGCGTTAAGAAATAGCATGGATTAGTCAAGAGCAGATTATATCAAAACTACCTAATTTTGGTCTGTGACAAGAACACTAGAAAAAACGCATCTTGAACATACAGCTTTGGACACTGCCACGTGGCCTCCTAACAAACAGCCTAGAGAACCTGGGTGAAAATACTGTGGGGCGAAGAGGTAACCAGTTGTAACCAAAGCAGCAGTTAATAGTTCCCGTGCACGGAAAGAGGGCCTGAACTGGCCCCCTGATGTTGGATTACCTCCCCACGCAAAATCCTGCCCGGCCTACATCCAAGCTCACCCAGGCTACGGAGACAATGGAAGTCCTGCACTGAGGCGGGGACACACGCAGGACAGAAGACAGCAAGACAACAGCTCTGTGGAAAACAACACGAAGCTGGGATGCCTGTAATCAAAGCACACTTTCTTGTGACAAAGAAAAAGGAGGGGGAAATTAAAAGAGAGATACCTCACTTATCACTTGCGCTTATCTTCCATTTCCCACTGCACCAAAATAAATGCACAATCTTCCCAGTCTGCTTAGCTAAAGAAGTATATCCAGTTTAGTGCACCCGGTTTCAAGTCAGATCAACTGAAAAGCCAGAAGAGAACAACCAAAGCTATGCGAATTTTATGTAGGAGTTACCTGTGTTTCGATACAAAACAGAGACTCTGGGGAAAAGCGCTAACAGGTGAAATATTGAAGTCATTGCAGGAAAGACAAAACAATAATCAAGGATAATACTTAAAAGCTACTGCTGTCTTCTTGCCAGGTATCAGACAACATCAATGACATTAATTATTTAAATGTTACTGTCTCTTCTAAATGGGATACCGGGGTGCTCTTCCCCCTTCCAAATTCAAACAAACTTTATTTTTTAGACCTTTTCATAATTACATCTGACAGAAAAAATTAAATGCTCAGTTATGATTTAGATATGCCTGACAATTAACACTGATCATCTTAAATAAGCAGCAACTCTACAACCAGAAAAGTAACGAACTTAATCGGCTGTTTTCACTGTGCTTTAACACAGTGCTCAAAATGAGGGGTTTAAAACACCACTATCAAAGGCAAATCCTCTCAGTAACATGAAGTAGTCAAAAATTACAGTTTTAAGTCTTAAAAAAACGCAACAATTAATTACTGTTTTAGGGGATTTCCACTTTCAAAACAGAGAAAGCCTGCTCTTGCTTGCAGCGTACAAGTCCAGGAAAACGTCAATATAATAACTCAGGAAATACACTCAGGGATGACAACAGCAGAAAAGAATGCACTTCCAGAACTTGCAAGATTGCTATTTCATGTAACGCTTAAATAGTAATTGTTGTTAGAGGCACATCTCTCCATTTTTAGAATGTCTTTCTTAAGCTTCATAGAAACCTACCCAGTTTCAGGTAGCTGACGCTGAACCCTGAGCACTGCGAAGCAGGAAGAGGAAGCAGCTGAACGGCAGGCAGGAACGCACCCAGGCCAAACACAGCCCCGAGACCCTTCAGCAGAAAGCAGTACTAAACCCAGGCCTATTCGAAACAAGAAACACCCGTATTACTACACCACAGGAATTGAAAATATTTGTTACACATATCCTTCACGCTATCTAAAATGAAACATTTCAGCAAGGTGCTTTAAGCCAGTTGCTAGTTAACTTTTCGATATTACAGACAGCAGGACGAATTACAGCTGTTAACAGGATACGTATCTACCTAGCTGCACCTTCTGCCTTTCTGTTTGAGAGAGACACCACCTCAAAGCCAAAAATTTTAAAACGGAGCTTTTCAGCAAAGGCAAAGAAGAGGTTCTACAGAAGGTTCAACCTCTTCTTGCGTTTTCTTTTAAAGCTCCTCTAGTACATTCTCTATTAGTTCAGTGCCCGTATGAGCAGGCAGGTAAAGCTGCAAACGCCAGAGCCAGCGTCAGCACGCCCAGCAGAGGAGGGGCAAAAATATGCACAAAAATCTACCTCACACTTCTCTTGTTTAAGGGAAGTCTATAACACTCCACTTCTTTTGTCAAACAAAAGCACAATAAAAACTTAGGTAAAAGTGTCTGCATTATATAGTCTGCATATAATTATTTCTTCAAATAACATTTTTAATGAAGCTTCTTCCTTACAATGGCAAATACGGTTTGTAACTTGTTTCTCTACAGTAATGCTGCTGGTTAACTCCAAACAATTCTCAACACACCTTCTGATGAACACTGTTAACATCGTCTTTTATGTGTTTTAAAAATAGACTTCAGCAAGGCCATTAATGCAGACTTCAGATCAACAAATCCAAATACGGCAAGGTAACACACACACACACACACTCACATACTATCTCATCCCATTTTTATCCGGTTTTAGTACTGGTGCTGTTGCTGCTTGTCAACATCCTCCTGTTGAGCCACCGGAAGGATATGCCCAACTATTTTGTCAGATACATGGAATAAGCCAGAGACCCTTAACTTGTCATTTATGGTCACTTTAAAAGGTGTCATTTACTTGCCACTGAGCTGATAAGAGTAACATGCCGGCGGTGTTCCAGAGCGTTTCTGCCCTCAGACTAGCAAGGTGGCACACCGGGATCTCAGCATTGCTGGCACTGGACACGGGCCGGCCACCAACGAACACAGCACGAGTCATGACTGCTGCAGCGAAACACAGCCACAGCAGAACCAGGCTGATGCCCTGGCCCAGGGCTACTGAGGCTTCCTCCTGGGAGGATCATCCTGCCCACAGCGGTCCCAGGGCGGGCAGTGGGGGGACCTCTGCGCCCCATCCCTGCGCTCCAGGCGTCGGGCCTGTCTCCGCAGCTGAGACCGATGCCACAGCCAGCCCACATCTCGGGAGGCCAGGCTAAAACTCCTTCAAAACCAAGGTCATCACCATCACTACTCCTATCCAAAACAGGAATCAGAAATATAAAGCATTTAAATGAAGGAAAATGTAGTAGAACTGGCACAGGACAAAGCCCTGAAAGGAGATGGTTGCTTATTCCACGCTTGTCACCAACTAACACCTGACAGGGCTGGGTCGAGTCTTTAGACCTCATTACTACCAAATGAGTCTTCATGAAAGTGAAACACTTTATTTACTGGAATGCCAATACGAACTTCAGGTTTCACACTGAATTGTGAAGAACTGATGACCTAACCTCACTGATGACCTATTTGCAAAAGATGGAAAGACATGTGTCTATACCAAGTATAGCATGCTAAATGCTTTAAACTTTCAACAACAAAAAAGTCTTCCTTAATAAACTACTGATTCAGTGTCTTTACAGCAGATTGTTTTGTGTTATTTCCGATTTATTAATCTTAATCCACTGGTGAATCTTAAGATACACTGATCAAAGCAAAATTTCATGGTCATGTTACCAGCTTTCAATTTCAGAGAGACATAATCTCTCTGGAGACCGTTCATTTTGGTAATTGGTGTTCCTTCATTTGAAAAAAGACAGAGTTTACTGCATAACCATTAATGCTTTTTAGTGAATCTCCAACAGCAGAGAAGAGATAGCTGCCAGTAGTGGCCACTCAAACTTTGGGGTGGAAGCTCTATTAGAAACAAACGCCACTGGAAACTTGGTCCTTTAAGACATAGCTTTTCTAGACATTGATTGATGCACGAATAATCATCATAATGGTGGGGCACAGGTATTTATTTCACAGATATGGTGATGAAAGAGCAACTAAACCAACAAAAAAGATTACTTACTCAACAAAGTTGAGCCTAAAAGAGAGAACAGCAACAAACCAGTTGCCGAAATAACCATGGACCACATTGTTATGGACTGATTTAAATTTTAAATGGAAGGACCATTTCAGTAGGCAAACCTGTAACTGAAGTAATCGATTTGAGAAGAACAAATCTTATGAAATAGAAACCAAGGTGGTGAAACCAACCAGCTGAGGTCAGTAGAGCTGTCTGACGCTAGTGCTACCAAACAAATCTCTGCCTATCCAAAGCGGTGGAAGGCACGACAGAAGCATGCAACGTACATCTAACCAACAAAGAATTACTTATCTGGGAAGCACACTTACTTTAAAAGAGATAGAAGTGAAAAAGTAGAGCACCCTAAGGGGAGAGGAGAAATCTACACATCCATGAATTTTGAGAACTGTTGTTTTCCAAGTCAAATAATAATGGAATTATGTGAAGGTTACAGACAATCAAGCCAAGCAAGACTTGCTAAAGCAGCAAAGAAACTCCAAGAGTAACAAAAACATTTGTCTGTATAGAAAACATGGCCAGGTAATACCCTACCAGGTACCTAAGACAGAACGAGTGGAAGGAAGACAAAAAAGTAGTGCTAATGAGAAGCTCCATCTGGAAAGAAGTTTCTCCACTAGGAATTCCCTTGTGACTGATCATGTTTAACACTGTCAAAACAACTGGCCTTCACATGTCTTCCAAATTTGTGGGGGCTTTGGAAGGCAAGAAGGGCTTAGGGCATTAAGCAGACATGTTATTATGGAAGACCTAGAGGAATTAATCTCGCTGCTGTTCTTTAGCCAAGCCACAGATGGTCACCAGTGACAGTTTCTGTAACAGACAATAAGGTCAGCACAAAACAACTGCTGAGAAGAGTATGGACTCACTAGCTGTTCGGTGAGATGGCCACAGTAATGGCACATGCCATTGTAGAGTACCTCAAAAATACACTTCCAGCAGAGATTCCAAAGTGTTTCTTCCATTATAATGAAATACAAGTTAACCCAGTGCCTGGCATGGGTCTTGTTTCTCATATTTGCAGCTGGTTGTGCTGGTCTGACTGAATTCAAAGGCTGTCACGATGATAAAGGGACCAAACCCTCTTTTTTGACAGGCAGAAACCTTACAAAACAGAGACTGAGGAGATATTGTTTTCTACGAATACCTGGGGGTAAAAATGAGGATAAGACGACGTTTGAGAGAAGACCAAATAGGTCTTAAATTACAATAAAGAAATTTATGTCTGTAACTATAAATTAGGAAATTTCTCAGTGTAATGAACAGCTTGGAAAATTGAAAGAATATACTGAATATATTACTTGAGAATCGAATTATTGGTGGCTGCTTTCTTCACTGTTGCAATTGCACTGTTAGGAGCCTTAGAGTGGATTACTATCATATTGCTATACCGAATTTATTTTTTCTTATGGCAAAAGGGCATGTTGGTATACAAATAAAATCGGATCTACCATAAGGAAAATCAAACTACTTCAATTACACAGTTAAAACAGCAGAAAGTAGCCAGCCCCTCTGGGATGTGTTTACAGTCAGTATTGTTTTGATTCATATCCTGCTGCTTCTTTGCAACTGGAAAATGTTAAGGTCAAATCAAGGTGATTTGCTTGCTTTCCGTGGTAGGGCCATTTCAATTAGGGTTCTTGAATAAAATATACGCAAATACAGTGGCTGAACTTCTTAATAATCAAAGCAATTACTACATTTAGCATCCACTCATAGCACTCCAGCAACACCAAGTACATCTGGACACCCATAGGATTTTCAGAGTCACACATTCAGGTTCCACCATGTTTAAAGGTACAAATTACCATTTGAAAACAATTAGCTCAAGCTACTGCACCTGCATCTGCTGGTTTTATGGTAAAACTTGACATTTTGGTTTAAGTTCACCTGGGATTAAATGGGGATCTGATGCTGTCTGTTGAGTTTAGAGCTAGCCAAGGCGATCAAGGCCAGAGCTGCTCTGACCAATCCAAGAGGAGGAGCACAGGAGAAAGTCTGACAGTTGTAGCTGTGTCATGATAAATGATAACTTACTTGGGGGAGATGCTCAATGTCCCCTACCCGAGTAAATGTGCACACCTAAATCACCGTTCTATTTGAAGATAACGCACAAACCTACACGTAAATCCTACACTGTGGAGAGTTTGACAGCCACGCATTCTTTCATCTAGACGAAGAAATAATCTTGGCTTTGGCCAGGTGAGAGGCACAGTCACTGCACCTCCTAATACACGCTTTGAGATAAAAAAGGGAAAATGGAAATAAAGTCAGGCATTAGCACCACGTCATTCAATGTCACTAGGTCCACTTCCAGTCTACGGGACAAGATTAATTACATTGAACACTAGCGCTACCTTCAAGGAAAAGCTGGGGGGAAAGCTAATGTGCACTTAAAGCTGAAAAGATGAGTTCATGTTTGTACACTTATGAAGTCACAAGTTTTACAAATTTAACACGTTACATCATGAGGCAACATCACACCAAACTGTTTCACATTCACGTAAAAAGAAATGCACTGGTAAGAAGTCCAAACTTTGGACTACACAAGGCTGTCCATCAGTAAGGTCCTTTGAAAGGCAAACTAAGTCCTTGATACTACTGTAAAGATAGCTGCTCACTCCACGCGCTATGTAAGAGATTACTACATGCATTAAAAATAAGAAAGCGTTATATTTCAAAAAATAGCATACCCTCAGTTACATGCATTGTCTTCAGCTTGGATTGTCCTGTTTCAAAGAGCAACTGAAAAAGTCCAAATACCAAATGCACGTAGTAAATCCAGATACCCATAAGAACTTCGGAAGAGCTACACTGCATCAGACTCGAGACTCATCTGGCACAAGAATCCTGACTGACGATGGCCTGGAGCTGATGCTCGAGAAAAAAATGCAGTTCTGTATCCCCGGGTTTCTCTCCCGGCCACCACAAGGAAACAAGTCAGCTGTACAAGCAAGACAGCTTCCAATCTTGAATTACTGGATTCAGCTGAACTATGGGAATTTAATGGTAAAGCAGATAAAAAGTCCCAACTTCCAGCATCTTTTAAAAAAAGCTGTGTAAAATGAAGGAGAAGTATTTTGAAGGAACACAGAATATTAGCTGTTTTCCAGGGTTTTCCCCCCCACCCATAGTCTGTAAAGAATCTTCTTTTAAAACTTTTAAGTACAAGTGCCAGATTCTTGCAACAAAAGATGCTGAAGAACAGTAGTTATTAATCTGTTGTCTGGAACCAAAAACTTGATTCTGAAATACAGGCCAAGCAAGCTTAAGAGTTTTGAATTTCAACAGACTATATTCTTTCATAAGGATTTTCACCCGATGACTTAGTTTAAGAATTATAAAACACAAAATAAGCGTAAATATGAAAGACAGCAGTATGATGGGAGGGTTGATAAAAATAAAAATTGTAAAGATGAAGAAAGTTAAGAAAATTGCTTAGTTATCACAACTACATCTTTGCTCTCCTTCTGTTTGAGGATGTTATAAATTGCCAGAGCAGAGGCTTTGTAGTTGGCTGTTAATTAGTTAATGAATGTTAGCAGAATGACATTGCAGAGGTTTCACACTTAGTATATTCACACTGGGGGGAAAAGGACACACCACACTTGAATTTCTAGAATTAAAAGGCATTTTTGCACCCAAGATAAAAATCTCCACCCTGGCTATCATTCCGTGCAACATGCAAATGGTTTCAGTCAGCTACAAGCCATTTTTAAGTTGGGATACCGAAGCTAAGGCAGCCCTGGTGGGATCCTGGGCAAGGAGGAAGGACAGGAACGGAGCTCGTGCAGCGGCGTATCCTGTCTCCCCTTCCTCCAACGTGTCTAAGTTTGCCCATCTACAGACTTGGAAGTGAGACAGACACGTCAAGTATTTCCAGCGAAAAGCCTAAGCAGGCAGGTGGCTGTTTGCCATGCAGACAAGAGGAACATGCTTTTACCAATTGCAGCCTTGTTCCAGTGACCCTGGGGGGAAGAGTTTGGTGAGAATCATACAGAACCAATTATTAGCTCCAAGAGAAGCAGGGAATATTGAAGAAGTTACCCACTTAGTGTTAGTACTTCTTGATTGTGTAAGAAAAAAAAATTTATACCAGTAAAAGAATCCATTCAGCTGTTGTATTTTGGAGAAAGATGAAGTATTTCGGAGCTGCTATTCTGATGACAAAATGCGACTGAAGGAGGTGCTGTCATAAGTGACGTACAGGTGCTTTCATACAGTGGCATTTTTCTAAAGCATGATCAATCTCCGCTTCCAGTCACAAGGAAAAGATAATGTGTATGCCTCAAAATGCAGAAAGTGTCTGCACAGCAAGATCCTTTGTTTTCACAACACTCCATCACAACCTGCAGGTTCCAGAACAATCAATTCAGAAAGACATTATGCAGTAAACACCAGGAAAAAAAGCCTCAACAAACACTGAGAAGTTAAGGGCTTGCAGGTGTTCTTTCAAGCAACCTAACCAGCAACTTAGAAGCAACCTGCTACAGACTGCTGCGAAAATGTTTCTGTTGGTGACAATGTTTTTATTATCTGTATTGATCCACCCTGACACTAAAGTTGCATGTAAATTAACTAGTCTACCAACCCGATATTTTTCCATCAACCATTTTAATCTGTGAAGATGTGCACGTAGGACTAAGTAACTAATAAACGAGCTTTGAATCAGATGGTCAAACTGTTAAAATCTGAACATGTGAAAATAACACCACAGTCTGTGATGCCACACAGAAAGCATTAATTTTAACTTTCTATAACAAAAATTATCTGGACTATTACCATAGCAAAAATATTTTTGTTCAATTGTATTATGATGCCTGTGATGCTTTAAAATGAAGGGAAAACAACGGAAAACTCTGTGAAAATTGCAATAACTGGAGTTATCTTTACTATCTAAAACAAAAAAATAATTGTATCTTCCTTTTCCATTTCAAATTTCAGCCCTTCTGAAATATATGAATAACTATTTATATTATAGAATAAATTCACATACTAGTAATACGAGGCAATTTAGTAATACAACATAAAACAATAGAATGAACTATGTCACTAAAACAGCATTTGCTCAAATTCAAACACGGCAAGGCTTTCTTAAACGTGAAGAACGACACGCTTCCTAAAGGCAGACAAGTTGGGATTCAAGGTGTCTTCTTTTACACCTGTTACAGTAAAACAGATATAAAAAAATCTAGTCATTATGAATACCAATATATACATTCAGTTTAATAAAAAGTGTTATCTTCCTACATTGTGCGAGTAAATTTTCACACTTTGTTAGTGCAGGAGCAACTGGCTGAAGGACGGCGGTCTTCCTGCTCCTTTCTAAGCGCTCGGCATCAGTCAATATAAAACTCAGTAGCTCATCAGACAAATCTAATTCCTGTGTTCAGCCTGCCTTGCTAACTCAACGTATTTTAAGCTAGTGCATACCTTTGGGGTGGGTTTTTTTGTCATTTAGTTTGGGGTTTTTTGTTGTTGCTTTTGGGTTTTTTATTTCAGTGTCACTACATGACTTGGTGAATTTTGTGTGTTGCTTAAAAATAACCTGTGTTGAACAACAATATTAAAAAAAACTCTCTCAGTATTGAAGACTGATGACATCAGCCTGAACAAAAAAGCATCCCACAATAGACAGCTTTCTCTACCAGAACTTCAGAACTTCCTTAAAAAATTTCAAGTCTTTGAACCACAGTAAGGTTTTGTGTCAGTCTTTCTCTTCTGTAAAGAATTCTAAACAATGATTTTAAAAAGTATCTTCTGAAAAGAAAGTACTTAATTACAGTGAAATCTCACAAATCTCAGTGTATGCTGTTGCTGTGATTTATGCTAAGAAACAATGGCAAAGCTAAGAAAACGTAGTAATTTTCTTCTTTTTTTGGATATTCCAAATAGCACAGAGCAGACTCTGCAGATCTATGAGCCAATCTGAAATTTCTGGGTTCAATGCCTTTTCAACTCTTATTTGAAATATAAACACACTCCCAGAAACAAGTGATGTATCATATCAATCATCTCACATGCCAATATTTTCTATTTCAGCTAAAATATGGCACTGGTTATTTTCACTACAGTAGCTACAAAGCTTGATACAAAGGATACAGAGCAGCAACAGATTGCAAATTCTGCTGGTGTATCTTTGATTAAGGCTGTATCAAATAATACAGACCAACAACTCAGCATAAATCCAGGCTGGGTGGAGAATGGATGGAGAGCAGCCCCGAGGAGAAGGACTTGGGGGTGTTGGTGGGTGAGAAGCTCAACATTCACCAGCAATGTGCGCTGGCAGCCCAGAACCCCCCCGCAGCCTGGGCTGCACCCCCAGCAGCGTGGGCAGCAGGGCGAGGGGGGGATTCTGCCCCTCTGCTCCGCTCGGGGAGACCCCCCTGCAGTGCTGCCTCCAGCGCTGGGGCACCAACAGCAGAAGGACACGGAGCTGTGGGAGCGGGGCCAGAGGAGGCCCCGGAGATGCTGGGAGGGCTGGAGCCCCTCTGCTGGGAGGACAGGCTGAGAGAGCTGGGGGGGTTCAGCCTGGAGAAGAGAAGGCTCCAGGGACACCTAATAGCAGCTTTCCAGTTTCTGAAGGAGCCTACAGGAAAGCTGGGGAGGGACTCTGGATCAGGGAGGGGAGCCATGGGACGAGGGGGAAGGGTTTTACACTGAAAGAGGGAGGATTTAGATGAGATGTGAGAAGGAATTGTTTGCTGTGAGGGGGGTGAGCCCCTGGCCCAGGTTGCCCAGAGAAGCTGTGGCTGCCCCATCCCTGGAGGGGTTCAAGGCCAGGTTGGACGGGGCTTGGAGCAACCTGGGCTGGTGGGAGGTGTCCCTGTCCAGGGCAGGGGGTGCCACTGGGTGGGCTTGAAGGTCCCTTCCAACCCAAACCATTCTGTGATTCCTGGATGACAAGCACCCTGAATGAAGGTATGTATTACAAAAAGTCATGTTCTTGAGATCTTCTCTTCCACTTGTTTTGTCTATTTGCTTAAGTTTTGCCTTTTTATTTGTGAGCTCTACGGTGCACAGATTTCCCCCTGCTTCATAGAAGGGCACATCAATTTGGAGTTTAGGCACTATTACAGTACAAATGAAATCTCCTTTCATGATACGCTATCATTTTGATACTGCTGCCTTATTTCTTAATAACAAAATCTGGCAATTTTGTTTTTAAAAAAAAGAGTTAACAGTTTCATCTTGTTTTTAAAGATCTGTCTCCCTATTTATCTTTGGATACCATGCAAGACTTGAGTAGGAATCTGCAAAAGACAATCAGTGGAGAGTGTCACACAAACAGAATTCCTCCAATTAGCACTCCAGCACTGCACTTGTCCAGAAGCCCTTGAAATCATTGCATTACATACACTGTCTTGGGTTTATTTTTGTCCAAGATATGAAATACTTCATTTTTAAGCATGTCACACTGACAAGGAAGTTAAGGAGTTATAATTTGTCTGAAACGGTTTCAGATATCAGTGAATTTTTGTTTTTAAACTGGAATTACTACAAAACCCACCACTACAAAGTAAAAGAGTTAATTCTAAGTGGAGATATTGCATTGAGTTACAGCATATTAAACGGTAACATATATCAGTACCAGCATTGTATGCACAAATTGATCCAGGGAGAAATATATGGGAATTTGTATCCTGTGCTTATACCGTACCATCAACCAAAAGTTTCCAAAGGACACCTGACGGAAAGCGGGGGGCTGCCGTCTGACCCAGCTGCAGACACACCACATCCCGGCCCAGGAGCAAGCGTCCCTACACCGCACCCCACAGGAACAGGCAGTGGGAGCAACTAAAGTTCACTGGTTTTCACCAATCACATTCACCTTCATGGTAACAAATCCACGAATACTCATTTCACGTGTTATACAATAACAGAACATTCTGCCAATACAAGAGGATGAAGAATATGTTTTTGGAATTCAAGATTTCCTTTAGGAGTGCTAAGGATGCATTGCCTTCCGCCGCCTTTCTGGGCAGGAAGAGGACAGAAATCCACAACAAACTGGGAAGTCTCCTGTTCACATTGTATTTCTAGCAGAGATGGCATAAGTAAAATCACTTAAAGCAAATTAAGATATAGATTAGATGGTTTCTATCTGGATATGTGTAATGCAAATGCTTTTGAGTACATTTATAAAAACAAGTTAAAAGTCTAGCACAGGTGATAGCCTAAGGCTTTCCACACCACATACATACCATAACGAGGTTTTGTGAAGAAGGTGACAAGAGGAAAAGTTTTTGGCACCCACGCAAACACAAATGCAGATTTTTTTTCTGACGCGTTTTCCCTGTTCCCTTCCAGCTGAACCTCATCTGAGGGAAGGCAGTGTCTGGCACCACACACCCAGCTCCTCCCTCTCCTCGCCTGCTCCCACATCTCTGCCACTTCCCACCCTGCCTGGCACCAGGAAACCCCTCAGTTCTTCTTGCCTCCATCCCCTTCCAGGAGAGCCTCCCTCTCGCCCCGCTGCCCTGGAGAGGGCTCCAGCTAAGCTCAGGACATCACCGGCCCAGCCCGAAGGGACACTGGGCAGAGCCACTCCCGCTGCCAGCGAGCGCAGGTGCTCCCCAGACCTGCAAATCCCACCGAATGCTCCGAGACCTACCTCACTCACAGGGGAAGGGCGACCCGCCGCTCTAGACTCCTATTTACAAATTCAAGTAACAATAAAGACTAGCTAATTATACAACCTACACAATATCTACGAACCATCTGCTTTGCAGATCCAATAGCTAAAGGGTAATTTTATTCACTGCCCACAATTACCACCCCACGGTTGCATAAACAGTAAATACATTAAAAATCCCCCCCCATTGAGCTGTGATGCAGAAAGCAAGTTTCAGCTCGTATACCTTCAAAGGATTTACAATAGATTCCTTTTTTCTCTTTAATAATGGATTAATCGCAATACCAATCAGAATATTAGATTAGCTATGATCTTGATTTAAGGTTCACAAAACCCCACTACCTCTCAGTTAGAAGACTTGGATCACAAGTCTTTTATAAGCAAAAGGCCCCACTGGGTGGGGGGAAGAAGTCTTAATTTTAATTATTCCTTGAAGAATGGATCGATCACTCTCAAATAAAGTAATGACTCACAGCTTTATTTTCTTCACTAAAATAAAGGCATAGTTAAAATGATTTTGAAGAGCCATTAAACAAACAAGAAGTTGACTGGTCTTCAATTCCTAGTGCTAGGTAAGAACTTTCCAAAATGCTATCGGAATTAAAAAAGGGGTGGGAAAGATCTGCAAGAGATGGCCATGGAGACATTTCGGTGAAAAATAGTTATTTATTTTTCTTTTGTAACTACAATATATTAAATTGCAGTAACAGCAGGGAAATACATGTATATTAAAAGTATATCTAACTTCTTTAAAAATTTCTGTTTAAAAGGCATCGCATTGAAAAGTAGTGGAACACTGAGAATGGGTTTTCCCTAACTTTTCCCCGAAGTGATGCTGCCTTCATTTGCCCATGAGAGTGGGATGGGATGAAGATGACTAGAAAGCTAAAGACGGACACAGGAGCTCGCTGTGGGTGACTCCCCCGGGGCTGTGGCTGGCAGGAGGAGTGGCAGGGCCATCAGAGAACTGTCCCAGCGGGGTGAGACCGTGCTCTCCAGCCCATGGCCACACACTGCTCCGGGGGCCGCAGAGGGCTGGCTCACCTAGCCCACTCCGACGGGACAGGCCTATGCCAGTGCCAGCTCCCGCTATGACACACGCCCGCTCCACCACAGAGCGCAGCCCGACTGGAAAGGCACGTCCTCCCGCCTTCTGGTGGCTTGGAGAGCAATGAAACCTCTGCAAGATACCATCCAAAGGGTTTTCTCCTTAGGCCTCTCCTTTTAATGACAGAGTTGGGGATTTCATTATTGAAAATAAATAAATTACTCTACTGTGAAGCTGAAGGAGCCCTTCCTCCTTCCTGAAACACATGGCGTCTCTGCTCTGCTGGGGAGAATAGTGAGGGAGGTCCTCAGGGCAGAGAGGGAAGGGAGCAAAGGTCTGAACACTAGTGCCAGCCACAGAGATTCAACTGACAAGAAGCTGCGATTTTCCTCCGTGCAAGCAAAAGCTTTGGGAAGGTCACCAGAGGCAGTTTTTGGCCACCTTTGTCCACCTCCTCCCTCCCTCTGCAAACCTCCCCCGGGCAGAATAAGTGAGTGTTCCATTTGGATAAAGAGAACGTGAAAAGTTATCCAATGAACGAGGACACATCACAGGCCTGAGGAAAAGCAGCTGGGAATCAGAAAAGCTACCAAGGGAGGACCGTTCCATGCCAGCCGTACCCCCCGACGCCAGGGGACTGGTCCTCCATGCTGGCCGTCCCTCCCGAGGCTGGGGGACCACTCTGTGATGGCTGTCCCCCAGCTCCGCCGTCAGGCTCCTCGGAGCAGTTCTGCTGCCAGCACCAAGCGCAGCTCGCAGCAAGAAAGGCTGTTGCCGGGAGCTCAGCTGTCCTTACCGATTTACTTGCCACCCTCACCAGGGTTTGAAGGGCCCTACTGTCAGCAATGTTTGCAATCACACAGGAACAGCAGCAAGCAATATTTACAAACCATGCCCAGAACTCCAGTTTCAGCTCTGCCTTTCTAGTCACTTGCACATAAAGCTATGCTAGCTCAATTATTTTTTTTCCTCCCTAATTAGTAAAGTTTGAACCAGTTCGGTTTACTTTTGGAGTGACAGTACGTGCCATATTCATAATGATTTGCTTCTTATTTTCACTAGAGAAAAAAACCAACCACCAATATCTAACCAGAAACTCTGAAAATTCCAGAATTTTGAACAGCACCAACACGAGTTACTCAGGAGATATAGACACACTTTTTACACAAGATGGCAAACCACGTTCTTTGTGCAGCAACTCTCACCAGTCGTTTCCCACCAAACCCTGCAAATGAAGTTACTGTTCCAAACCCATGGCTCGGCAGCCCCTGGCCCCGCGTTCCTGCGCACCAGCGGCAGCTGAGCCCACGGCGGGCAGGCACAGAGGAGTGCCCCACACAACAGCCCCCCGGTCCCCACCAGGGCTGCCCTGCCGACCAACACCTCCCTGCTGGTTAGAAGCCCCCCTGCTTGTGGGGCCAGCTACGTTGGAAATAGCCCAAAAGGGGTGCAGCCTCTCAAACAGAGCAATCCAACTTTAACCTAGACTCACTGACGTGATTGAAAATAATAAGAAAGTCAATGAGAACAATACAAAAGATGTCTGATAACAGGTTCACAGGTATTTTTTTCCCCAGACAAGTATCACAAGCTCTGCTTGCTTTTTATAGGTATTTTCTACACCATATTAAAGTAACTACCTTCTGGTAATAAACCAAATTATTCTTGATTACACTTATAACAACTTCGTTAAGCTCACCAATATCCCTGAACGAGTCAGTGATCTCTTGCAGGTAAATGCTTGCAGAACTTGCTCATTTTCAGCATCACAATTAAGAAAAAAACAACAACAAAATTAAGACTCACAGAGCCCCATCTTTTGGAACTGCTTTAGCCTTTCATCTGTCATAATTGTATTTAAATGATCTACATAAAGTGAAGCAGAAGTACACAAAATTCTTATTTATGTTTCCTGTTTTATTAATATGCAGTATTCCTTCCACTGAGGCTTCTCTCACAATGCATGCAGATTTCCTATACTAAACACCTGACACAGTTTACTAATTAAGGTTACTATTATTTTTATGTAGCATATGCTATTATTCAACATAAAAAAATACCCTAAAATGCATTACAGATGCTATTTTGCTAGTACACGAAGCTGCTATAAAAAAGAAATATATCCTATCTCTTTCCATGTTTACCTTGTGTGACTGAATTAATCTGTTCTTTGTAAAAGGATCTTGCATTACTATCAAAAAACCCAAACACTAAAAGGTGTGTTATATTGCCAATATTTTAAGAAAAATCAGAACAAATTCTCCCCTCTTATAGAAGACTACACTTTCACAAACTTGCTCCAACTGTGTTTTATAGTAGAATTTCCATTATTATTACTGCTATTTATCCTTAACATCTAACAAGACGAATTTCCATTTTTACTGGAAAAGGCCCATCAGCTGTTCTACCTGAACTAAAAATATTAATAGCAACTTATTTCAGTAGCAAGACAGCACTTTACAAGCAATTTAAACAGAAGGAGAAAGTTATTTCAATCTGTCTTTTCACAGGCAGGTTACATTCATTTGCATGTAGTATTGCAACATTTAACCAAGACACTACAGCATATCAGTGCCAACAATAAGCTTTTGCCCCCAAACATGCTCCTCCCATTTCAAATGTGATGGACAAGACCGAATTAGTATATGTCCATAAACTAAACAAGTACATTTTGTAGGTTCCCATATTTTTATCTCAGTGAACATGTTATTTAGCATTTACCTCAAAAATACAGTTATTAGTTAAAGGGGAAAATGTTATCGTCGTCGTCTTCTCCTAATCTCTAAACTCCAAGTTATCAAAAAATGAGAATGCTGAGAAAACAGAAAAGCTAGTTAATGAAACATTACTACTGCAAGGCCAGCCACACCTTTTCCTTCAGTCAAATCTTGAAGCAATGACTAATGCAAAATTAACACAGAGCTGAAGGTTATTAAAAAAAAAAAAGTACAAAGGTCTACAGGCCAAAGAGAAGCACTTTACAATGACACAGTTCTCCTTTAGTGAGCTATTGATGTGTTCTGAAGCGTTAGCTGGGAGGGTAAAAGGACCAGAGAGGGCTCAATTCCAAAACTATGTTTTTCTGTGGCATTTGGTATTTCTGCCTTCCACAAAAACTACAATCACATAAACATAATTTTTTGCTGAAACAGCCTGTGTCCGGTGTCGGTGTTTGTTCTTCCCAGACTGCATTTCCCATCTGTCCCAGCCCTACACAGGCAGTGGCACCCAGCGATGTGTCTCTGGAGATGCGCTCGCACCCTCAGCCCGCCGCAGCCTGCCCGCCCCCGGCGGCACCCAGCACCCCCCGAGTGTGCCACGACCTCACCCGGGTGCGCTCACACCCTGCGGCTGCTGCCCCTCTCCTGCTCGTTCGCGTTGGCCTTCATCAGAGAGGGGGGGAAAACCTGCTAAAAGTTACCACTTCAGCAGCGGTGCTCCCACCGCCCGCCAGCTCCCGGTGCCCGGCTCATGGCACACAACTCCGAGTTTAGCGGTCACACAAAGGTGAAAAAAATAATAAAATCACACGTTTAAACCACGTTTAAGAAACACTGCGAGAGGAGCCCCCCGCCTCGGAGCCGGGGGGGACA
>VWZL01006346.1:435670-577748 GCA_013396915.1 Stercorarius parasiticus
GACGGTGTGGTCGCCGCGGGAGCGGTAGCGGGGGTTGACCAGCTCGGGCGCTCCGGTGGTTCCCGGCGGTCCGCGGAGAATCAGGCACGGGAGACCCGCGGCGTCGGTAACGCAGGTGTCCCGGCGGCCCCGAGCTCTGCTCACAGAGACTGACTGATGGAGTCAAAGCATTTGTGGAAGACAGGAAAAATGCTTTCTATAGCGTTTTGAAGCTTCTCCTACTTCCCTATCTTTAGTTACGGTGTAGAGCATTATAGATGGAGAAAAGAAAAGCTGATATATATGAAAATATGGTAAAACACTTCAAAAATAGATTTTCGGGGTGCATGTTAAAGGCTCGGTTGTCTTTTTGAGTTCTGTGACCGTCCCAAACACGAAACCTCCCTGTGTTTCTCAGGGTTTTCTGACTGGTACCGTTTCCTCTGCTCCAAGTCTGCCGCTGTTACGCTGGTGATAGGGCACTCGCTGCTTCAGTGACTAACGCGATGATGACACTGTAAATGGCTAATAGAAGGCAAGACCAACTTGCTGCTTGAATCTTTCCAGAAGTGCGTGTCTTCTCATTTTACTCTATTATGCTTTTGCCTTTTATCCTTTTCTCGCGCTTGCCTAGAGCACTGAGAATGTACTCCTGTACAGGCAAACTTGCATTTCGGGTTCAATTCAGTGAGCAGCTCTTGCTGTTTTAAGAGGTGGTCTTATTCAACCCCTTCCCCTGTTGTGCTGACGCAGACTATGGGGGAATCCTGTTGAAAAGTAACTATGAAAATGGTACCTGTGTTTTTACTGGTGCCTCTTTTTTCATCCAGATTAGTTCTCCAGTTCAGTGTGCAATAGGATATATTTTTGTCTTGGCATAAGGACACATGATGACTTTAACATGGTTTAATTGGTGCTGGCACTACAAGTAGAACTGTATCCTTACCCTCTGTTCAGAAAGGAACAGCAGGTAAAAATAAGGGGTAGTTGAACATGGAGAGTCACATATGAACTCAGAATTCATATAGTCCCTTCTTGTAATTTCCTTCTTGTAATATAATCTGCTATGCTGGAATATAATTGGCTATGCTGGAAACTATGTAGGCTATTGGTATAATCTTTAATCTCTGTAATATTTATTACCATTTGTATGGATTAATACAGTAGGAACTCCTACAATATGATCACGTGCCAAATGGAAAACACTTGGACGATGTAAACAGGGGTCTTGGTTCCTGACTGCCCTGAAAATCTCATGATTCATACTATGTTAAGTGGATATAAAATGTTACCGAACCAGAATGGTGAGCTCCTTCTAGGAAATAGGAGTCCTGAGGACAGGGGAAGGGTCAAATGAGAGTGGAGAGCAAGAGAAAAGGAAAAATAAAATGTGAAATCAGAGTAGGTAGGTCTAGAATAAAGGGAGGAGAAAGCACAGAACCTGTGAGAGCAATTACATTCATTAGTTGCAAGGTTGCTTCTACCAAAGATGCTGTGCATTAATTAAATCCAAATTGGTCTCAACTGGTTTTAACCTGCAATTTGGATATTGTTACATTGGCTTAGCTTCCACAGATAACAGCTTTTAGAAAATGAAGATGCTTACTTGCCTCTCCTGGTAAATGAAACCATTTCTGAATGTTACTGTTGTGACTGTGGAAGGCACAGTCTACTGGCAGGACATGAAAGGTGGCATAATGCCACGTCCAAGCCTTCCAGATTCTGGGTGATTCCAGGTGGACGGCTGTAACCCTCAACATTATTTGTAACAGGCTGTTCTAAGTGCTCTGTATCCCTGCAGAGCCATGCATTGCAACGTCTCCCTGTATTTTAGAGATTGCTGCTGGGGTAAGATGGGAAATAATGGCAAGAAGGAGAAAGTGATCTTGAGCCAGTTTGTTTTGGCACAATAGAAGTATAAAGAATTAAAAATAATATTTTGAGGTCCTGTCAGATTTGCAAATATAGTGAATGACTATCAGTGAAGAACGGCTATTTCACTCTATCTGGTATTAGTCATACAGTCATAGCTTTTTTATTTATTTTGGCACCCAGAGCAGCCAATACAGGATCTAATTCGACTGCTCCATATCACAGGCCATCAATTCCCACCCATTTATCACTGTACTGAGCCCAATGGGGACAAAATATGTTATGGAAAAGCACCCCATTTTAACTTTCCAATACAAAGACCTGCATGGTGTTGCGATTCTTTTGATTTCGCATTCCATTAGCTGATAGTAGTAGCCTTTGTCAAATACATGTTTAAACTCTTATATCAATATTAGGATCAGCAACAAGCAAGTACTGTTTTTTTTATTCACCTTCTTCAGGATGTGACTTGAAAGTAAGATGATCTTTCTTTTTCATTCTCAGCATCATTTGGAAAGCACCAATTCCATTATGTTTGAAAATCTTATAAAAATCTAATGGCAAACTGAACCTTCTTGGTTTCTTATGAGCCTTAAATCTGATCTCTTAAAATGATTGTGCTCATTTTCCAGCTTTTTAGATGAGCAATTTACTTAACGGGTATTTCCTGGTTGTTTTGCTGTTGTTGTGCTCCTTCAGTATTCCAAGTCATTAATATGTTTTTCTGCTTCGTTTAGTCTATTCTGAAATTAATCCAAATGGGAGTCTATTTTTTTTATATTCCACAGGTGTTCACAGTCCTTGCAGAACTCTGGCATGCCTATCTTTAATTTTGGTGATTATTTCCCTATTTGCAAGATTACCTAGGTTTTCTCATTTGATGTAAGCACACAGGCACTGTGGCTAGAAAGTGGGAATTTTGGCATAGAATGATTGGTCCTTGGAAATGCAGGATTATGAAGATAAGTATCGGTCAAAAAAACTGTGTTGCCTTTGTTTCTCTTTTTTTGTTTTTTTTTTCTGGAAACTTTAGTGCTACCTGTTTTATCTGTAGTCTCTTACAGGTACTAAAATTACACAGGTTTGGAAAAAAATAACTAGAGAAGAGAGTGATGTTCATGGAGGGCTAACTGAAAAAATGAGCAGCTCTTTAGCATTCACAGGGGAAAATATTTAGATGTGTGGGGTTTTTTCCCCTCATTAAAACCTACAATCTGATTTCAGAAGTTACTGCAAGCCATTGTGTTGATGTCACAGTAACTCAGTCAATCACGATACAATTGACTTTGGGTAATTTGGAAACTGTAATTTCATTTGGTTTAAAAGGCAGTAAATGTTCTCCTGCTTTTTTCATTGTTGAACTGGGGAGGTGTGGCTTCTAATAGAAGGTGTATTTCTGAAGTAGTAGTGGATTGACATTTTGCTGTTTCAGCCAGAATTTTTTTACAAAAATTTTAAGTTTCGGATGTTGGCATTTGAAATTGCTGCTCTGTCATGGGTATAGATTTCTCTCTCCCTGTGGGAGAGCAAAGTATTGAGGAAAACTATTTAGATACTGCCAAGTTGTTTGCATTTTCATAATTATTTTTTTTTCCTCCCATGGCTTTGAAGCATCAGGTATGAATATTTGATTCTAGATCCTGCAAAGTGCTCAGCATGATCACCAAGCTTCTGATTACACAGCCACTTTAATCTGGCTCAAGCCCAGCTGCAATGGAAAGGGACAATGCTGCCCTGTCATGATATCTCTCCAGCTCTCCTTGTGCCAGCAAACGTCATCGTGCAAGTGTGCAGTGAGATAGATTACAAAATTGATCCAGTTTCCCCAGAAACCTCCCCACAACATACTATCTTATTTTTTTAGTTGTATCAACTTCTTGATCTAACTTACTGTTCCTGCCTCTAATGCCTGCACTAAGATATTTGCAAGTAGCTGTGCACAGAGGGAATGGGGGACTTCCTCTTCTGGCAGTGATGTGGAATGTTTTGCCCTGGGTATCTGTTTCAGCAAAATGGAGGTTTGAGGAACAACAGCTTGCTGGACCACAAGATTAAGCTCAGTTGCCAAGTCGATTCAGGTTTAAGAAAAGTAACCTTTTCTTGGCAAAACAGAAGAATCCTGTACCAATATATTGCTTCAGCTTATAGTGTGGCACTGTGAATGGTTTTGTTGGTATTTTGTGTAGGGCTGGCGTAGTGCAGCGGGAGGGGAGGACAAAGTGCCCAGTGAAGGGAAGTCCTCAAGTGCGGTTTGCTGCTGAAGGCAGCTAACTGTGAAACCAGGCGTCATCACACGTGTGCACCTGTAGGTCAGGGCTGCTCTTGGATATTACTGCATCTGACAAAACTGGGCAGCTCGGCAGCAGCCAAATGGATGATTTGGTGAGAGGATGTGAGGAAAAGCCAAGAAAAGGTGATTAGCAGTCATTCTGTTCTATGGGTTTTCAGTTCCTAAGCTTGTAAGTAATTTTTGTAGAAACTAACAAACTTTAAAAAAAAAAAAACAACACACAAACAAAAAACCCTCAAAGCACAAAACAACCCTCCCCAAGCCCCACAAGCAAGAAAACCCCAAAACCCAAACCAGCTCTGGAGAATTGCAGGTACTTATATCTGCTCAAGGACAGGTGAAGGCCTGCTAAAATCCTTTGCAGTTCCTACTGACTGCTATAGTTCTCAAGCTGAACAAAATATTACCCATATTCTTACTAGGCCGTATTTGAAGCCTGGAAAAAATGTTGAGAAATTTACCAAATTATAATCTTTCTTAGCAGACTAGGGATACAGAATTTCGAACTGAAATCTAGAGATCCTTATGAAAAAGGAGACAACAAAGAAAACGTATATGCAAAATTTATAGACTGTACGTTTCCAAGGGTTGTAAACGAGAGGCTTAAGACAAGCATGCTTTGTTTTTTTCTAGTGGGATATCAGACAACATTATGCATTAAGTGAAGGTGTGCCAAATGCTTCCCTGCACATAACTGCAAATTTGGCCTAGCAGAACTGGCAAAAGCTGTACAAAATGATACCGATGCTCTTGACAAAATAACCTGCAATGGCATCTAGATCATGTGAATTATCCATCTCTCTTGCTTACTCTCTCATAGGCTGCAGCTATGGTACTGTCAGACAAAAATCAGCTAGGCTGGCTTAAGGCATGGTGGTAGGGTCTTTGGTGTCAGCACTAACTCACAGGGTCCTGCTTCCTCAAGTTCCTCTTCCCCTCCTAACGGCTATTAGCCCTGTTTTTGTGTCTTCACCTTAAGCTCGGTTTGTGAAGCCATCTGCTAAACTCTGAGAGGACTGATGCAGAATTGCTTTTAAGTATAACCATAAACATGCCAATCACTGCAGCTGAGAAAGCCGCAGCTTCTCATAGGGTGTAAGAGGAAAGGGTATCTCAGCTTAAGTAGAAATCAGATTTACTCAGAGTAATATGTTCTTGAAGCACTGATAAAGAAAAACTGTGCCCCTATACAGCATAAACTAAGCCAGCTGACTTCTGCCTGAAGTTCATTAAGAAATGCATATGCAAATTGGTCTGTCAGTAGAGCTGTGGGGAGGAGGCCTCCAGCAGTAGGTCAGTGAACCTTTCCATACAGGTTTGGTTTTTTTAAAGAAAAAAAACATCAGTAACAAAGCTAGCATGAAAATGGGGCAGGTGGACGTGCTTTAATTTAAAATACTATACAGAAGGGAGGAGCAAAGACAGGAGCATGTGCAAAAGGTGAGGACAACTTAAAATCACCTGTTTCATTTCAAAAGAGTATATCGGTTTTATATGGGTGGCTGAAATGCTTGGCTCTAAAACTGTTGGGCTTTAAGAGGTAATGAAATTGAAATATTTTGTTCCACTAATATCAATCCCTCTATAGAGTCTCAAGCTACTGCCTTGGCTTTGTTTTTCATTAACAGAAAAAGGAAAAAAGTCAAGGCAAACCCCAGATACTTTGTTGTAACGCAGGGAACGTTGATTCTATGGCAGTTTTCTATTCCAGCGTCTTTACTTCTGTTGTGCTAAATGAGTAGCATAGATTTAAGCATTTTATCTGACGGATGCCAGAGCAGCAGAGTGGTAAGTTGCTCGCTGCACTATCACAAATATCCTGCTTTCCACATAGGCCAGTGAATAAGCAGATGCGCTTTACGAGTCAGATAGTTAAAGGTCGATTTAACTTTACATTTGTTATTTCTTAAATAATAGAGAAAATTGTAGGGTGCTATAATGGATAACTCAGACTCATATCTTACAATAAGTCTTTAAATGGATATGTTGAAGCATATTGTTTAATTTGTAACTTTTTGTTATACATGGAGGTAATAAATAGGAAGGTAAGTGGAACATTAATAAAAAAGTATATCATAAAACTCTGCAAATTTCTTGTGTTCAAATCCAAAAGTCTGTAAATGATGCCTCAGGATTTTTGCCTTTAGCTCAACAAAGCAGGATTTTGTGCAGGATTGTCCAGCCGCATGCCAGGAATTGCCCAGAGAAGCTGTGGCTGCCCCATCCCTGGAGGGGTTCAAGGCCAGGTTGGACGGGGCTTGGAGCAACCTGGGCTGGTGGGAGGTGTCCCTGCCCAGGGCAGGGGGTGCCACTGGGTGGGCTTGAAGGTCCCTTCCAGCTTTAACCATTCTATCATCATTAACTACTGAAAGTATCTGAGCATTTTCTCATTTCATCCTCTCTTTCAGTTTAACTTTGAAATTGCCAGGTGTGCTGTCTGCAGCTGGCTAACTTTGAAGTGGGTGCATTTAGTCAGTGAAAATGGATTGTGCATGTTTTGTTCAAAACAAGACAGCATAACAAAATGCCAATGACTCACTTGAGTCAAGGTTGCGTGGTGGACATGGGTGACTTCGTTTCCTACCCTTTTTATGTCAATTTGTCAACTGTTAAAAAATTTACTTCCTTTCTTTTATTTGCTTGCCTCGATTTTTTTTTTCCTATATGAAATGTTTTAAAAGTTTATTTTATCATGGATTTGCTACTTAGATATTCAAAGAATAGAGGGGGAATAGTAGTTTTCTTGTAATGTGCAGATACGCAGAAAGCAGACGAGCTATTCCCTGCCCCCCTTGCAGTGTGACAGAGTATTCCATGAAGCTGATTGTTTTAAGTGTTACTCAAATTGATCTTCCTACTTTGGATTAAGTTTTACTTAATGAGGAAGTAATAAGATTATCATAGACAAAAAGGACTATGTCTCTTTTGGGAACGTACGATTTCTGATACTTGATTTAATGTCAAACAGATCCATAATTCTTTCTTTAGGGAACACAAATTTAAATGATAATCAAACGATAGGTCTTCTCTACCAACTGGTTTGACACTGAATGATAAAAGTATTATACTGTGTATTTTCTTCCAGGGGAAAGGATTGACTGCTGCAAGATTAAAACGTTCTGGATGGGTGCCGTTTTCAGATAGTTAGTTCAACTAGAAGGAGGGAATGGATCTGATTAAAGGATAAAGCTGGTTATTTGTTGTTTTTACTCAGTGACATATAATGGGAGCGATTCTCTGCCTCTTTTCCCTAATGATAATTAGGATCAGAGGGTTCCAACAACTGCATGTTAATATTCCTCCTCTTTGAATGGAAACATGCAGTAGCTAAACAATTAACGTTTCCTTTAAACCTTAAAATCTAGAAGAAAACCTTCCACAAAATATTTAAGAAATCCCCAGATACTCAAGAGCACTGAAAATAAGAGACTTCTTGTTTGTTTGTTTTTTTCCCTGAGTTTGGATGTTTCAGGAAGCATCTGTTCTAATCTATAACCAAAGTTCCCATTGAGGTTGTATTCAAAGTTTTCAATGAAGTCAGTGTTCATTTCTGGCTTTTAGCTGTGTATGCCCACTAGTAATTTACTTGAACCACCAACAGGATTGTAGCACCTGCTGTTGCAAAATTAAACAACCTTCATTCACACAAAATATGAGTAGCTATTAAACTGTCATTGATTATGCTGTTAAATTGTGTTTTGTATAGAGTTGATGTGGCTTCATATTATTGATTTTACATCTAATAATTTGACTGATTTAAAACACGCACACAGAGTTTTGTTTTAAATTACACGTCCAGATCATTAAGCACTGTGCCTCCCCACCCAGTAATTTTGCCTGTCTGTTGATTAGCAACAGTTTAGCTGAGAGGAAAAAATGACACTCATGACCTAAATCTGCAGAGATTTATGTATGCGAATGACTTGTTGAATTGCGGCAGTGAAATCTCAGCTCCTTTCAAGTTAATGGTTGAACTCCCTGGGAGTACTCATGCTTGTGGCATTGGGACATGAATCAGCAGCAACATGTGACAAGGGGTGATTGGCAAGAGTGCAGGCTTTGCTTGCTCCAGAAGTGCTGACTGACACTGCTAGAGTTTAATTTCTATTTAAATGAAAGGGAGTAGGACCTTGCCTTAGTATTTGGTGTTCCCATATTTGAGAATATACTTAAGTCATATACCTCAGGCAGAAGCAAGCATTTACATTAAGAACGCATTGAAGTGTTTAGTTGAATTGGAGGCATGATCTTTCAAGAGGTCATATTTGCTATTACCTAAAGAGAGTTCTGAATTGTAGTGAAATACTGAATTATCAAGAGGAGGAGAAACAAAAGATTGGTAAACCTTGTGCTTTTTACTGTTACTAAAAGATTTAGTCATGGCTGGTTGTAGACATAGCTGATTTAGCATTCTTGGGAAACAGTTTTCTATGTACTAAAGGCTTCTGTTCTGTGTCTGTTTCATCCTTTGTACTTTCCCTTTCTAAGGTGCATCAAGACTTCCAACCTAGAGGCTGTATTGAAGTTTGAACAAAGCCTTGAAAGAGGGTATCTGAATTAAGGCTTAGATGAACTTTTATAGTATTGAAGAGGTTTTTAAATATATCAGCACTAAAGCAGAAAAAAAATGTAACTTGCTGTGCTTTTGTCATTTTGTTTGGTACATTTTCTAGTTACTGAAGATAAAATACAGGTTTATTCAGATCTTGCCATTTCCAAAATAATCTCAACATTAATTTTCAGTGTTTTAGTGAAGTCATAATGTTGAATTTGTGATAACAGAAAATAATGTCTGTTAAATGGCTGAGATCAAATACAAATGTATGACATCATTGCAGAAGAGAGAAGTGGGTAGGCTGGAAGGGAATAAGCCTTATTTAATCAAACACAGTAGCCCTAAAATTACAGAAAATGGCCAGTAAGTTGTTTTTTGCATCAGTTCTGTTCATGCAGATGTACTCTCCTGCTTTCTTTTCAAAGGAGATGAAGCTAAGGTGAATATGTGAAGTTTTGTTGAAATGCCAACATTATAGCAGAAACATGTCAGTAGAAAGAAGATATATTAAAAGTTTGCCAAAGGGATAAATAAATAAGTAAACCCGAGGGGTAGCTATGCTGCTGCTAATCTTACTAGTATCTGTAGTTTTTCAAAAAGGACAGCGTTTCTTGTGCTGGAAGAAGCTCGTTGTTTAAAGCTGGCCAGATGGGCCCAGATTAGGACGATGGTTCCCAAAACGTGTAATACAGGAGGATGACGCTAACGCAGCAGCTGGGCAGGGAACAGTAATAAAAGGCTTTTATAGAGAGAACTGGGTGCAATGGATCCAGTCTTCTTAATGCTTTCAAGTTCTCCCAATTTTTCGTCAATAAGTTATTTTTTCCTTCATGGAGGCTTAGACGAGAGTCACTGCATAGTACTCTCTTCCCACGTTTATCAATAGAAGTAGTGTGAGGATGGTCAGAAACCAAAAAAAAGTAGGCAGGAGGAAGGCTGTCTATAGCAGAGGAATAGAATATCTTTTAAGCTTGTGAGAGACTAGATTGTTAGCTCCTTGTGCAGTTATTTTTCTAAAGACAGATGTTTTGTCCAGCCTTTACATTACTCATAATTTTGAAATGTCTTTGGGCTGATTTGTTTTGTTTAACCTAATAAAATCTTAACCCTACTAATGGTTTGATTCAGTAATGAAGCTGTTTGATGATATCTCCTTTCTCTTTATTTCCAGCTGAAGTTTCTGACTCTGACCTTTTTTTTTTTTTTTAATTTCTTTTTAAATCCCATGCTGTTGTGTTTTGAGCAGTAGTACTCCTTGGAACAAGAGTAACTTCACTTCTCTTGCTCTGGTAGTCATAGTATATTTTCATTGGGAATAGGTTTGTTTCTGTGGGCTTTTTTAGCAATTAATTTATGAACATCCATAAATGCAGCTTGAATGAAACACACTATCCAGGAACTTGGCCAATACATTTAATATTTACGACCACAAGTATTAAGAAAAGATTCAAGAAAGCTGACATCTTAGCATTTAAACTTTTAAAATACTCTTTAGGATACAGCCACAGGGAAATCTGGGTACTATTCACAAAAGAGAAAAGGGCCTGGCCTTCCCTTGCTTAAAACATTGTATCCCAGTGGTTGGGGATAAAGGGGCATGAAGAAGGAAAACTTGGGTTTCCAATCTCCTTTCTGAAGGGTCTCCTAAGCATCGTAACCACAAGTACTACTTACTGAATAGTCTTCCTTTAGAAAAGATGTATGCGAATTACAGTTATTCTGTTGTAATCTGTGAAGGTGCAAAGATTTTTAAGGCAGTGAACTCTTACTGAAATTGGTATTTCTCTAACTATTTTAGCTTCAAAAGCACATAGGTATATGGGAAAAAATTATTAGCTGTAGCTCATTAACTCTGTTCAAGCAGCTGCAAACCTTTAAAAATTAATAACTTTCATCATGACATATAAAGTCTAGGTTGTAAGCTGTAGTATTCATTCAGGGCAACATTTCAATTGAAGCTGACAGGGGGCTTGCAGGGTAGAGGTTGAGCAAGCACCTCCAGAATGAACCCACCACTATCAATTAAATTTGTCATCTTTAAACCTACAAATAATTTGATCATAGTAAAAGTGTCATTATGATGTAAATATACCAAGCCTCACCCTAAATTTATTTGCTTTCCCCTTTTAGTACCGACTGCACAGCTAGGAGAGATACTAACAGATCTCAGAATTTAATGAGAGCATTGACATAGTGGCAATTGCTCTTTTAAGGTTATAAAATGCAAAAATTCCAATGGTCTCTTCAAGAGCAAAAGCATGAAGGCACTTAAGCACTGCCAGATGTATTGAGATGCAAAATCCAATGGCTCTTGTTAAAAACTAAAATACCCCCGAAATACTTGCATGACTTTCTGTGAACTAGAGTGGAAATGCAAGAGGAAGTAGAAAAAAATTCTGCTACATAAGATTTTCCATGGTTATGTTTGTAAGAATGAAAATGGAAGTAGATTTTATGCTCTTTTGAATTGCTGAATCACGGTTCTTCCCTCTGCCCAGGGAGACTGAGATCAGCAGGGACTTCCTGGGACTCCTGGTGGGAACCCTGTGCTCTAAGAACAGGGATAGCAGTTTGCCCCTAGCAACAGAAAGCATCTCTGCCGTCATACTGGTATGAACAAATATCCAGTGTAAAACTGATGATGGCGGCCCTTTCTAAGGACTAACCTTGTGAAAAGAGCAGAGTTAGAGAATCTTTTGAGGTAAGTTGTTTATTTGGTACCACTGTACTCAAACATACCACTGAATTCCCTCTCTTAATTTAAGCATGGGGAAATTGAGTGCTGAGAATTGCAAGTGCTAGCAGGCAAAGAAAAGCCAGTTTTCATTGTTGCAAATCTCTCATTTTGACTTTGCAAGGGACTTTGATGTCTCAGTCTGTAGTAGGACTATGCCATGTTGTGTTTTCCTTTGTAGATATATTTTCCTGCTTTTAATTTGAGGAATTCTGGGAACTTGGTCAAAGCTGCTGCTGTCACTGGGCTCTTGCAAATCTAAGAAGTCCAAATGGTTCCACAAAGCACGTGCAGACAACCCGCTTCAAGTCTAGTGCAGGTATATTTGTTTCTGTTTGCAGAAGCTCAGAATATGGTAGCCTCGATGATATCTCCGCTAAGGAAAATCAATGTTGCTGCGTTAATAATAAGCATAGTACACAAACACCCTCAAGAGAACTTGCTGCTGTTAAAAATCATGCTGCTGATCTGTAGAACTCGAGTGGCTCCACTGGAGAATGGTCGTACTTGTTCAGAATCCTTGTGTTAGTTCTTTCCCCTTGTTTTCTTGGCCTTATGTACATATAGGTTATATTTGATGGTGTAAGAAGAGACTTGGTGCTGTTATTCTTCACTCTTACGTTAGTAAGAATATCAGTAGGGTTATAGAAATACCAAGCCACAGTGGAGTATTCACGCCTTCCTGAATGAGGCTAGGAATTGTGATGACTTGTGATCTTTCTAAGAAAGAGATATATGAAAGTCTGTGTTAGACTGGTCAATCAAAAAAGCTTTAAAACAAAGAATGTCAATGTATTGCAATGCTTTCCCTTTTCTCTAAATTCAGGTATGTGGTCGATGTACTCTTCCAGGGAAGATTTACTCTTCAAGGGTTGTTTTACTCTTCAGCAAAGAAAAAAAAAACCTGGTTTTGTTTCTTTGTGATTCACATTGAAAGCCTTAAGAAGAAATAATTGACAAGTAGTAGTAAACAAATATTTTGAATTTTCCTATATTTTTTTCTACTTTTTGAGCTTTTATTGTTAGTGTTTTAAGTTTTCCTGTTCAACCTTAATGACTATAAATTCAGTGGAAGATTATGTCACATAATTCTGCTGGAGCTTACAGATAATGCTGGATATTATAGAAGTCCCCAGGAAATTACACTAGTTAGCAGCATTTCACTCTTTTTTTCATTTTTATTTTTAAGATTTCCCTTCTGGCCTCTTTTTTTAATTACAGGATTTTCTGATGTGTCTACTCCCCCTTCCACCTGGGAAGATGATTTTGGAGGCTGGAAATCTAAGGAATTATGACGCTAGGGATACAAAACTAATCCAGATTTACAGACCTGTAAAGAACCTGAATAAAAAGAATTTTCTTTAAATGTCTTTTTAAATTGATCAGCTTATAGCTTTAAAGTTTGTGTGTTGGTGATTGAACCTTTCTTGTTACAGTTATATTTCCAGTGATTCCTCCAAGAAATAGAGAAAGACAAGCCTGTGCATAGGCAACCTTTCTAAGAAGCAGCAGAAAGATATATTTTGTCTTTAGTGGGAAAAGAAGCAGCATTTAAACTGTCTTTGTGCATCTTGAAGAAATAAGTAAGGTAAATCCCATACTTTACCGTGTTATTGTAAATCCCTACCTTAAGGCTTTACATATATAATTAATTTGATTTTTAAAAAAATCTGTTCCAACTGCAGTATATATATAGTTAAAAAATTATATGTAGATCAGTTGATGTATAGATAAAACATTACCATGACAAATAGGCCAAAGTTTCTTCTGATATGGAGAATTACCTCGTTTGTCTGGATGAATTTGGCAGTGTTACATGGTTACAAGTTGAAACCAAATAATTGCTTTAAGCAGAGAAATATGGCATCAACGGTATGAATGTGCTAACCTTTTTCTTCCTTTCGTTTTCCCTTGACTTTTGAGGAGTGTGTAGACTTTGAGAGAGAACAGTGAATTTACCTAGAGGTGACTATTAGATTGTAAAATACACATTAATCTTTCAAAAGGGGAATGAACTCCTGCATATACTGTCATATTTTCTTACTCTCATGTATCTTAAATTTCAATCTTTGTGATCAGATGATGACATTCAATGCAGCTTCTGACCAACTGGTATTGTCAATTACTTTCAGAACAAATTTGAAAAGGTCCCTTTAGTGTTAATGAATGGTCACTCTTGGGTGAAGACAGATGACATTTAGAATTTGGTATTTTTGGTTTAGTGCAAGGGACAGTTTCATAGCATTGTTAAATAACACTGAAGAATTTGCATGAAGAAGCTTGGAGAAATGTCACACTTTATCAATGAGTGTTCACTATTTTCTACTTGGTTTGGTCATGGAATAGTCACTGCACAAAGCCTGGTGGTCATGAATTTTCTTTGCCTTGTAACTTGCATAGTTAATAAGTAGAGAATTAATATCAAACTGACTTTGAGCCTCAGGAACAGTAGTGTGTGTGTGTATGTAGGTGTACTGTTACGGCTGTGATTTCAACAGCACTTATCATTTGCAGTAATAGTGGAAGCTCATTCATGAAACTGTTGTTCATCTAGGTTGGATTTTTACACTTTCACTGTTTTTGAGGATTCTGCAATGCAGAATGTTGTCATGAAGAAACATAGCTCACAGGAAAGTAAAGTGCTAAATATCTAAGTCTCGCATTTTTATTTGATTGAAATAAATAGCTCTTTGTCAGAGTAGTTCCCTTTCTATTGCTTCTGCTGCTCTTCCTTCCCTTCTTGTTGCATAGTGCCATCCTTGGAATTTGTATGGATAAACTGGTTCAGCAGAGAAATAACTCCACAATACACAAATTCACAGATTTTGCTGATCTACTGTTTACTGTGTTGCTACTTGCTGTGGGACCAGACAAATGTCAAAGGTGTAGCCAAGTGGATGGAATTCTGTGTGTAGGAAACTGGTACGGTAGAGCCGGGGTTGAGAGAGAGGGTTTGTGGGGAGGCTGGTTGAATGTGAGCTGCCCCTTCTGGCACAATTCATCTATTGAGTCACTTCAACTGAAACACCTTGTTTTGATCTATTGCTTTTCTTTGTATGCAAGACCATGCTTAATTGAGGTGAAAGTAAGGTTTTTAGGACATCAAAGTTTTTTACTATGTTGTATACCTTGTTGCATCTTAAATGCCAGGTTATCCCAAGATGATGTGAATACTTGATACATGCTGCCTGTCATAGTCGCTCATCAGGAACTAAGCCACTGTTGCTGAAACAGCTGACTTGGTTTGACGAGTGTTAATACAGAGACTCTTAAAGGGGATGTACAGGGATCTATACATAAATCACAGTCTCTAAGAGAGTGATCTTTTCAGGCTTGATTTCTAAAAAGCAAAGGACAGCTCAGAAATCTACCTTATATTTGGGTCAATAGGATTGTTATATTTTCAAAAGCAAAAGTAAAGAATAGGTTGTCTATGTGACAGCATTACAGATTCATTAAGGAAATAACATTTTGATTTCTTAGCTGCTAAATGATATGAGGCACATGAAATCTCTCTTGAAATGAAAGATGAAATTGTGGAATTTCTGTCTAATTACATTTGTAGTGAGATGTGCCCTCTCTTCTCAGAAAACTATATGGATTTTTTGAATGTGTTTTTTAGATTGTATCCACAACGTTGATATTCTCAAAACCTCTGTTTGTTTCTCAACAGCTATAAAAAATAAAAATGAGCAAACCAGACCATGGAACATTCTTTACAACTCACAGGACTGGTGATGTAGGTATGTATGCTATCACGTCCAAATTTGTTTTATCACGATCTAGAACAAAACTACTTATGAAATACTCTGTGCAATTAATAGCTGCGTATGGAAGCTACTATAGCATTTTAATCATAGAATTATAGAATGGTTTGGGTTGGAAGGGACCTTCAAGCCCACCCAGTGCCACCCCCTGCCCTGGGCAGGGACACCTCCCACCAGCCCAGGTTGCTCCAAGCCCCGTCCAACCTGGCCTTGAACCCCTCCAGGGATGGGGCAGCCACAGCTTCTCTGGGCAACCTGGGCCAGGGGCTCACCACCCCCACAGCAAACAATTTCTTCCCCAGATCTCATCTCAATCTCCCCTCTTTCAGTTTAAAACTATTGCCCCTTTTTCTGTCACTGCAGGCCCTGGTAAAAAGTCATTCTCTGTTTTTTTTTATAATCCCTCTTTATATATTGAAAGGCTGCAATCAGATCTCCCCGGAGCCTTCTCTTCTCCAGGCTGAACCCCCCCAGCTCTCTCAGCCTGTCCTCCCAGCAGAGGGGCTCCAGCCCTCCCAGCAGCTCCGGGGCCTCCTCTGGCCCCGCTCCCACAGCTCCGTGTCCTTCTGCTGTTGGTGCCCCAGCGCTGGAGGCAGCACTGCAGGGGGGTCTCCCCCGAGCGGAGCAGAGGGGCAGAATCCCCCCCTCGCCCTGCTGGGGGTGCAGCCCAGGCTGCGGGCGGGTTCTGGGCTGCCCGCGCACATTGCCAGCTCATGTCCAGTTTTTCATCCACCAGGATTCCCAAGTCCTTCTCCTCGGGGCTGTTCTCCATCCATTCTTCACCCAGTCTTTGCTGATACTGGGGACTGCCCTGGTGTTTGACTTGAAAAAAATCTTTCCAAAACGAGACATCATCTGGAGTCATGTTGTCAGACTTTCTGTAGGCGTGTGGCAGAGGAAAATCCTTCAGGGAGACTTGAAGGAGGATGGTGGGAGAGCTTTGCAGGATTTACCTTAACATTTTATATAGGACCCCGCTGCAAAACTGTATGTCAGACAGCGCTTCCAGCCACTATGCTTTTAATAGCGAATGGAAAAAAAAATCTTTCTACTGATACCTAGTGGCAAGTTTCACTACTAAAGGAATCTAAAAAAGAGGTTGGAAAGAAAAGACCTATTCCTTATCCCTATAAGCTTCCCAGCTTATGTAAAGTTACTGAGGATCTGTGCGCTAAAGCTTTACAGCACCGGGGCAAAAGTTCAAGTATTTTCATTTACCATTATAATTGTATCTCAACCTTTGGCAAATAGTTGTTCTAGAAAACTGTGAAAAGCCATTTTAAAAGCTAAAAGTTTAATATTTTATATTTTTATTCATATGTGTATACATTTGTGGGTGTACACATGTATATAAAAATTATTTTCTTTGTAAAATTTAAGACATATCCAATATATTACCTATTAAATACAAAGTTTGCATCCTATATGCCAAGACCCTGATTTTGGAGTTAATCTCATATGGATAGACCCCATTGACTTCTGAAAATTCCTCAGAATAAAGTCCTCAGTAGAAGAAGAAACAGATGAAGATTGGTAGTGGAGATTCATAAGGTTCAGAGATATAGGCTAAGGGAAAAGGCATATTAAAAGCAAAGAAAAGATGAAATTATTTGGGGTTAGAGGTTTGGAAATTGAACTTACCTTTCATTCCTCCTCATTCTTTTCTTAGACATGAGGGACGTTATTAAGTTGGTGAAGATGCGTTACCTGAGGAAGTACCTCAGGTACCTACCTTCTCTAACATTAGTTCTATATGTAGCTATGTATATTTATATGTTTTATATAAAACTTTTTTAAGAGTGTAGAAAATATCAGATTATGTTGCTAAATTAAACTTGGGACTTTCAGCTACAGCTCTAAGGCTTCCAAACATTGCCGCTAGCTTTTTTTGTTTAGAAACCAAACATAGTAACAATGGGGTTTTTTCCTCTAGGTACCACCAAGTTTAATCTTTTTAAGTAAATGGATTCTCTCTGCTTATTCACTGTTCTCCAATGCATTTTTCTGTGGTTAGAAGAGTTTAAGACAAGCTAGCCAAAGAAAAACAGTGCTTCTCCCTGTTAGTTTGTAGCATTCTTTGTTCTATCTATTCATTCAGTGGGATGGTTCATTCTCCCTTCCCAGTTGTTTTCTGCACTGTATTTGTTATTGCTTCCTGTACATTAGTGTACACTTTTACATTTTTCATCCTGTTTTTCCATGCTTTTTGTTGTCAACCCTCTTCTCTCATTTTATATTGTGAGAAAGAAAGACTGCAAAAAAGATTACCTGGATTTGTTTTTTGATCACGTCTCTTATTCTTGCTACTCCGTATTGAGGAATAAGGCTGGCGTAGAGAAAGCAGGGTTTCAAGAGCCGGTGGGGAGTGAGAGCTGTCAAACAGGGACAGCAAACAGTCATTTCATTGAGTAGTGTAAGGAGATGACAACGCTGACATAGACCAAAGAAAACTGGTCAGGATATTGCAGGTTCGAGTGCTATACTCAGATAGGGTTCCTACCCCTGGATATCTGTACCACAGTGCAGAACAAGTGGTGAGAGACCTGTGCTACTGACACCACTGAGGAGCTCCTTCAGATCAGGAATGAGAAGTTAGAGTGGCAAGGCTAAAAGCTGACTGTAGCAGGAGGACTTTGTCAATGTGTACATTGACGTGTGTGTGGGATGCATGTACAGCACTTCCAAACACACTGACACTCGGTGCTTACAGAGGTCTCTGCGGTGGCTGCAACAGGTGCTGCGGGGAGGGATTTAGATCTTTATCTCCTCTGGAAGATACAGTGTCCCACCTTTGTTCTGACACTTACCTGCTGTCCCACCTTTGCTCTGACACTTTGGCGCATCGTAGTATGCTCTCTTGGAATTAAGCTGAGGATTCCTAATGCTGGCACATCACATTATCATGCTTTTCAAAGATCATGAGATTCAGAAGCACCATCCCAAGGAGTTGTACTTAATGACTTCTAGCAGTAGTCACTGTCGCTGAGTAGTACAAGTAACAGTTACTGCTCCTTTTCTAATGAATGTGACAGGATGCATCTCCTGACTTATCTCCCAGGTGCTCCCAGGCATTTGCCTGCAGGGAGCTTGAAGCAGAAATGTTGTGGAATTGCTCTGAAGCTCCTGCCATACCCTGCTGCTCGTGGCTGTGGATGCTGGTGTTACTGCCCGAAATGACTCCTGGCAGACTAGAAGTGAGTGTTAGCCTTCAGGAGCAGTAATGAAGGAGCAATAGGCTTAGGAGGAAGAACTGAATGAGTGGCTTTTCAGAGGGTTTGGTGACAGAACTCTTACTTCTTTGAATGTGGAATGATGTTCCGTGATCTCTGCTGGACGATGTTGTAAGCAATCTCAGAAGGAAGGCAAAAAAATCTTCACATAAAACCTTCCTGATTTAAGGATGAGAACTTTAAATTTGGATTGGTGGGGGATAAAAGCCCACAGATGAACAAAGCTACCTAAAGGCCTAAAATCTGGGAGAAAGAAGATTATTCATACTAAGCTCATTGGAGGGATAAAATGGAAGAAATTAGGGGATCAAACTACTGAATGTTTTTTGTGTAAGGTATATAGAGAATAAAAAAGTAGTCATAATACAAAATCAAAGCTATAACCCAGTTAGCATAACACTGATTTGGTGGAATTAATTTGCATGCTGAGAAGATTAGTGGCAAAGAAAGCAGGATTGACAAGCAGGAGGAGAGGAGGAAGCCTTCCTCTATGTAGGTGGTGTATCCTTGCAAGTTCAGAGAGTGGAAACTGCAAAAGGATTGCCTATGGAAACTGTAGGTGATGATTAGAGGGGAAGAAAGACGCAGTTCTGTTTGCATGGGAGTCTGGCATAAGCCAATGACCCAGGAAAATCTGTCGATTGATATTAGACAGCTGTGTCTCTAAGGTTACCTTGAGTGTGCTGCTTTCTTTTTCTGTTAACAAATCTTGTTCAGATGGGATTTGCAGACTTGGTTTTCTGGATTTGTTCTGATATAGCTGCTGCTCTTCTCAGGCCTTGGCTCACCCAGTTTTAGGTGTATACGTAATATGCCTTGGATCAAAGTGGCCATGAATTGGTGGAAGTTATTCTTAGGAAGTTGACGAGGGGGAAGAGAAATAAAGGTAGTGGACTTTAGGAACGTGAATGTAAGCTCAAAGGCGGACTCCATGGTAAACTTGAGGCGACTGTTTGGGGAATATGGCAATCCCTCAATGAAACTTCTTAAAGGGATCATTGTAAGGTATCTGCACTGTGTGGTGAAAGACCAGCTTGGTTAAGTCTTCCTTGACTACAAATGCTTTTTCAGCAAAATTACTTCCTCTGGGTTTTTTTGGACAACGGTCTTTCAATACTGTCATGGACTTTCAAATGCTGATGATAGGACTGCAGAAAGAGGACGTTATAATCCATTCTGCATGCAGCAGAAACCAAGTATGATGTTTTCCTTGAAATTTAGTGCCTTTCTCTTTTTTAAGGAAGTACATTATTTTCCCAGGGGCCTGCAGAAGTTTAATAAAGAAATTATACTGTTCTTATGGCTGGAGATGCAATGGAAAATGTAACTGCAACTCACTGTTTATGTATAATTAGTAGTTATGTACCTTTTAGAAGAAAATTACTCCTATTGCTCAATCCATAGGTTACAATAAATACTGAGGTAGTCTTCCAATTTGTGAAATAAGAATGCATATATTGAAACTCAGGTATTTCTGTATTAGAACTTAACAAAATTCCAGTAAACCCACCTTAAAGTGAATTATTCTTTAAGTTCACATATAAAAAAAAACTTTTTAAATAAAGTCGTCGTAAACAGACAAATGGTTAATGTTTCTTATATAATTTATACTGTCTTATGTTTGTTTCAAATTCTTATTCACTAACTAAAAATCTCTTTGTTATGGAAACCTTTAATGGTTAAAATACACTTTTTCTAATTTCTATCTATAATGATTTCATTTTATGACTCGCTCTTAAAATATTTCTCCAGAATTTGAAATGACTAGATGTGTTTTATGTGATAACTAGAAAATCTGGTGATTCCTATGAGAAATGGTCTTTGCAGCCAGAAATATAAACCTGTTGACTACAAACATCTCTATGAACTTGCTGCAGTAGAAAAAAAGGCATCTGCAAAAATTCAGTTAAAGGTATGATTTTTATATTATTTGTAATGTGAATGATTTTAAAATTCAGTGATCACATTTCTTTTTGCTGCCCCAAGGAATCTGAGAATGAATAGGGATAATAAATTGCTGTTACATTGTTCAGCAAAAGGGGGCAAAAGATGAGAGTTTATCACAGTTAGAGTTACTGTGATTTGGACACATTAATGCCAGAGGATGGAATTCCTTTGAATCAGAGATGCAAAATATGCGTAGAATCTGTTTCCCAAAAAGACAGGGAAAGTTTGTACATACTCGTATTCTCTGTAAGTCTGATCTTAGAGACGCTTAATAAATCCATGCAATAGTGGGTGGTACCATATGGGTTGAAAATAGCGAAGCAATATAGTATCTTAAGAAAGGAGATACAATTTTGGAAGACTTTTGGCCATGATACACCCAACGTCTTCAATGATGTGCAAGTTAATTAGAGTACAAGGTGAAGAGGAGAATTTGTAAACCCAAGAAAGAAAATGGAAAGTGGAAACCAGTCTCTAAATATGGGAGAGCACAGGGGTGAGCACTGGTAGCGCTCCGGGCAGCCTCCCTGCATCCTTTACACTAGGCATATGCCAAAAGTTATGACAGAGTTTTACTGTTGTAGAAGAAGGACCAAATATTAGAGAAAATGTAAAGAGAGAACCAGAAAGATTAAGATATAGCTCAGATGTAGCTAACCCTAGAATACTGCATATGACCTTCATCATTATAGTACGCTCCCCCATCCCCCCAAATAATAAAGGAAAAAAACGAATGATTTTTTTATTTTTCATAAGAAAACCTAAAGGAGTTAAAAATTGTCAAGTATTTTGAGTACGGTGTTAATTATACTTACTGATGTTAATACAAGTCTATGTAACATAGGTAAATGAAATTTGACAACTTGATACTAGAACTAACTGCAGATAAACCACTTCGTATGCGAGTGGCTGATGTCATTCAGATTAATACATGATCTGTTCTAATTTGCTTAGCTTTAAACTACCTTTAGGCAAGCAAATGCAAGGATGCAGATTGACTTTTGTTCTTTTCTTCTGCCAAAAACCTAAGCAGGACTTTGGAGCATCATCGTATTCTCTTTCTTATTCTTGTCTTTCAAAAATTTCTCCATCTTTATTTTAACAGAATACTAAAATCAATGATGTATATCCCTGCTTTGAAAAGAGACTTTGTAAAAATGACATTCTATTCTTACAAAGCTTTATTGGCTTTATGCTTGCAGGAATGAAAATGTGCTTTTTCCACAATATCAAGGAAGATTTTCTCTAAACACACAGGATGCTAGCCTGCTGGTCAAGGTGTCTCTTCTTTGGGTCACATCCCAAAGCAGAACTGTTGTATGAGACCTGTGTTACGTTATGTCAACTCTCAGGGTGCCTTGTTTATCCGGAACGCAGTTTACCTTTGTCATTAATGTAGCCAGCAGATTTGTATTTAGCCTGGTTTGTTAGCTTCGGTTCAGTGCTGCACGCACACAGCTTTTCTGCCTCCGGAGGTGCATCTGCTTGAGAAACAGTTTAGCTTTCACGTGACGTGATGACTAAACCCTTAGGTCCTGTTGGACCTTGGCATGGAGCTGTTCAGGAGCCTTTGTGGCACGCTTCTGGAACTGGCATGATCTCAGCACTTGTGGACCTGAGGTAGCTGCTGATGCTTGCGTTGCAGGTTGCCGTAAGATTGACCAGCTGCTGGGTGACACCATGCAATTGGCAATCAGAGTTAGGTGGTGTGAGTTTTGAGACTGCAGTACGGGGGAAGTCGTAGAGCGGCTTTGATAGCAGCCAGACCTCACTGGGTAGAACCAGTCCGGTTAAACTGAGGTAGTTTTTAAAAGATGACATGCTTGAGTGCCTTTGTATCTTGCTTCCCAGTGTGTCTTCTATGAACACGTATGACCTGGCTTGTCAGACTTGGTTACATACAACATTGGAGAGCTGATGAATTTTATTTTTTTTTTTTAATATTGTGCCATTCTGAGGGGGTGCTCCTGATTGCTTCCAACACGACATACAAACCAACAGGGAAAACACGGAATATTTTTGTGAACAAGCTCCTTAGACAGCAAACCCAAATGTACAAGAAGACCGTGGTTCACCTTAGCTCTCATGCAGCTGTACACTAAATAGTTTGTTCATGATATTGCAGTGGGCAGAAAGTAACATATTTTAATCTCAACACGTTTGTCTTAAGAAAAGAAATTCTTTGAAACCTATTTATGAGTTTAGGTGTTTTCCACGCAGCTTATCATGAGGCTGTAGCTATTAAGCCACAACAGAATTTGAAGTGTTGCATTTCTTGTTTTTAATGGGACAGCCAAGACGTGGATGTTCTTTTATGCGGGATTGTACATAAGTGCTTGTATATTGCAACTAGCTGGAGCAGGGTTGGAGGGTGAAGGTGGTTAGGAATAAATAGAATTTGGGTTTAGCTGTGGATGTCCAGAAACATTCTTTGGATTTGTATTTTTAAGAACTTCCCTTTAAAAAATGTTGCTTTTTTTGAAGGAGAGTATATGCCAAACTGCCAGAAATGCAGATGTCCAAGAAGTCTCCAGCCTCTCTGGAGCACATGTTTCTGCCTCTATATGTTTTCCTTTTCAGTTGTGTGGAAATAGTGTAACATGTTGATCCAGAAACACTGTGGAGGGATAACTCCTTGTAAGAGTGGAACTGCTTTTAGCGTGTAACTCTTTCCCTGATGAGTGTTGTATCTTTAAAAGAAAATAAAAATCAAATTCACAGAAAGAAGTGATTTCTGAAGAAATTGACACTGATACACATTCAGCTGAAGTAGTTCCTTTAGGCTGAGAAACAAAATAGAAGAGGAAAGAAATGATCAATTTGAAACAGCCCCCTCAGCATGATGTTATTTGGACGCTTTTTCAGGAAACTGCAAATCCAGTGCAGGGGTAACAGTTCTGTATGCTTAAGCTGTGCTAACATGGCACTTTAGTGTCTCCAGTGTTTGGCCATTCCTCTGAACAGTTGCAATTTCGTGGATGGCCATTGTAATGAAAGGCTATGTGAAGAGTATAGAAACTGTGCAAAATGCAGTGACTAAAGTTTTCTTTTGTGGATGACTAAGGGTCCCGATCAGATGATGTCTCTGGCACGGGTAAAATATAATTCAGAGTCTTCATTCAGACAGGATGGCAGAATTCAAAGGGAAATTTGCTGAAGAAATACAGGAGTCTGATAAAGTTCTAAAAAAAAAAAAGATAATTTCCTTGAAATTCATGTCTAAAACATTTAGAAGTTCTTTGAACAGAAGTTATTAAATGAAATATATTTGTTAGCAACAGAACCATGTACTTTTTTTTTTGTTCTGATGCTGTTTCTTAAACCTTAGTAAATGAAATATATACAGCACCAACAAGCATAATTTACTAGTTTACACTACTATCCTGCAGGCCGTGCAACAAAAAACGGGGTTGCTCGTGCAGCCCTTTCCTTTGTATTTAGAATAGAAAAGGGTGATATTGAGTGAGAGAAAAATTGCATACTTTCTTTCTAGTATTGCTTCCTTTAATACATGTAGGTGTAATATACCAAAAGTTCTGGCAGATATTTCTTCATGGATTTGCAGTACAAAATTCTACTGAATTCATTCAAGCTTTAAACTAATTTTTCATCATCTGTCTTTTGGTATTTCACCTTTTCAAGTGTTTTCCACCTGAGTAGGTAGTAATATATATGCTGAAAGCTCCACAGAGTATAGAATGTGCTCCCACCTACTACTTTTTTGTTGCTGATTCGAGCTATCCGAATTTTGAAGTGCTGGGTTACTTCTCTATTGAGGTAGAACCAAATAAGCAAATGGTAAATCAGTTGACCATTTAAGAAAGAAAAGTACAGCACATGCAGAAAATGTTAATATTGCAGCAGTTATAGATAAATATCATTGCTGTTGCTATAAAATAATTCCAAGAGCATATTAAACTTTATGTACAGATCTACTTCAATTTTCGTTTCCCATTAGTTTTGAAGATGTATTTTCAAATTACTTTAAATACAGTATTCTGTTTGCTGAAGTCTGTTTTTAAGCTCCTAATGGTAATCAAGAGGAAGCTATAAGTAACTTTTTAAATATGAAAATGTGTAAGCAATAAAATAGGGAGGCATTATCTTTGATTCAAAAGCGTTGTAACATACTCATAGAAAGCATAAACCAGGTGTTTTCAAACCGTTGCAGTACAGTCACATATGCAGCTTCCTATAAACACCTTGTTTCTCAGTCACAGTCACCTAATCTCTCCGTAGCACCCGTTGCAGCTTCTTACCCATCAATACCACTACAGCAGGTTTGCTGCAAAAGCGCAATGGATTAACCGAATTCTAGTTGTGGTTCTGCCATCTGTGACTGTCTAGAAACCAGGTATGTTCAACCACATATATTAAACTCATTCGTTTGAGAGGTATAAATGTTTCTAGCTTCAAAATTTTAGGTATTTTGTTTTAAAGTAAGATTTTAGCTTTGTTGGTGGGTGAATGAGAGGCTGTGATTCGAGAAGTGATGGGATTCTTGCTTACCTGTGCAGGAGTGCTGCAAAAAGTTGTACAAGCACCTTCTTTGAGAAGGCTGCTTGGCAGCACCTGCCCGGGCGGTGGAGGGTGGGCAGAACTCCCTGGAGGGGGTTTGTTCTCCCTGTTCTTGTGCACGTGAACGCGGAGGGCGCACCGTGTGGTTTGTCCAGCTTTCGCCAGGCAGGAAAGCTGACGAAGCACGTGTAACAGGGCAAATTGCCCCCGCGTGAGCCAAGTGGAAAACTACCACTTTTGACTCAGAACGTCATTGCTTTCCTGAACTAGATGTGGAGTGGGATCTTTATTCCCAATTTATTTTTTTCTCTTGCCTTGCTACCGTTCTGCAGTAGAATACTGTATCTGCGTGAAGGGAAGTCTGGGGAGGAAGAAACACCAGGGTGTGTTTGAATTGTGGGAGCCTCTGGAATCAGAGTGGGTTTTGCAGCTGGAAGTTGGTTGGGGCAGGGATGAGGTCTGGTGTTAGGGAGGAGGGTGGTGGCTAGGCGGCAAAAGGAGAAGGAGCAGGAAAGGAGCCGATTCTGAACTGAAATGTATCCGCTGAGAGGCCAGAAGACAGTCATGGTGGCGGGAGTACGGGAGAAAACCAACTTGTCTCAGGGGCATCTGGCAGCCACGGACTTTTTCTGATCTTTTTCCTTGATTGTCAGTTGGCCAGGCTCATCTGGCTGCCACTTCATCAGCCTTTCCCTGACGACACTTCCTCTAGTTTAAGTGGTAACTCCATCTCTCTCAAAAGCACGTATTTCTATTTTATCTGAAGTTGGAAGCAATTTTTTTGTGAAGCCCTCAGACAGTTTCAGAGCCTCTTTAATTGGATAGATTTTGAAAAAGCACTCTTTTTTTAGTAATCAATTTTTGAAATTTTTTTTCTTGAAAGACACACTTTCACTCTTTCATCTTCCCATCTGTAAGAAAGCGTATTTTTCTTTCTCCTGCTCATCTTCCTTCCCCTTCACCTCCTGGGAAATAGGGATGGGAAAGAAAGGAAGAAGAAGGGAAAGAAGAAAATGGACTGCATTTTTTCACTTTCTTCTCTCATTTAATTGTGATTTGAATGTAATAAATTTTTTTCATGAAAATTGGTTACATTTGAACCCGTTATTCTTCAGAAAAACATAGTTTTGAAAAAAGCTTTTAGGTTCGCCATTCTGAAGTTAAAAGTTTCCATAGGAAGGCATTTGATAAAGCTATTGAGCAGATTCAAAAGACTTACAAGCTTTAATTTTTCCTGCAGATTAAAAAAACAGAGCAAATTTCAAAAATGAACAAAGAGCAAATGCTGCTGAAACAGCATCAGCAAGTATGGTGGCAAGAGCATAAAAGACTGAGTGAGAACAGGTAAGAGCTGAGGAATCTTAATTAGCCATTGTTAAAGAAATACTTCATCAGACAGAGATTCTGGTGTGGCATACCAGACACTGCAGAGGAGAAGATTAAAATACCTGAACTGAGGATAACTTTTTGTGCAGGGCGTGAGAGTTTGTGAGCTACATTGAAAGAGGTCTGTAGCCATGAAGAGGACATGTAAAGGGAGGGGAGAGCAGAGCAGATGTTCTGCGTGTTCCTCTCCGTGAGATCTCATAGCTGTTTAGTTGACCTATCAACATCTGAAGAGCATGTATTTGTAGGAGTATCAGACATTTTCAGATACCTTTTAATTCCTTCAGAGTCTGTCTCTAGATACGCATTCTGAGTTCCCACTTACAACAGGGAACATTAATACTGCCTGTGTCTGTGAGCTTGCGTATTCTATATACAGCAGATCAGTGAGAACATTTTTGCTCGGAGGAGGGTGGCTTCCATATCCATGTCCAAGTCCTGCACTTCATACCTTCCCAGACAGAGAATCTCCCTTTTTACTTCATTATTAGAGTATTGGAGGTTTATCGTTCTTGAAAACTTAATGAATTAAAAATTAAAGCTTCTGTAAAACTTACATTCATACCTTCCAGGCAAAAAGCAGAAGCAGATATAAATACTTTTCTTGATGACGAAAGCCATAAGCACAACTTTTTTTTGGATATGAGGGACTTGGGTAAGAATTTTTTATTCATTTCTTGATTATTTATTATAGTCAAAATTATCTTTATTTGTTGGAGTTTTTAAATCCTGTCTCAACAGGTTTAGATTTAGAAAGCACAGTGCTGTGTAATATTTTGTGTGTTTGAGAAAGCTTTATGTTTCATTTGGATCTAGAGCATAAATTATCAAAGGAGCGGGATACATACCAAAAAAATACTGTAGTTCCTATCTGGCAACTAAGAGCGAATTTGAAATTCAGGCTGTCTGAAATGCAGTGCTACCTCTCAGAAGAATCTTGTCTGAAATCTAAGTTCAGTCCAGTTGAGATGTTACAGCAGGTTGGTATTTTAACTTTATTTTTACAATTTATTATCACTGTATTTTTAGCATTTTCCTTTACTTTTTATGTAATACTTTGAGAATATAACTCACCTTCAGAGTATCCAGCAACCTCTGTACTTGCCGTAGTGCAGATCTGCTTCACTAAAATATGTAAAAGCATAGCTTTTATGGGAAATCAGGCTCTTTGTTTCTAAGTAAGAGCTTTCCTATTACAAGAAGATAAAGAAATAACAGTAACATAATTCACGTAATAGATCGAACTTGTGAAGAAGCAACAGAAGGCAATTTTGGAATTCCTTCTCCTTGAAAGTCTGGCTTTGGAAAGAGAGCTTGAAGACTATAAGACAAAAGTAAGCTTTTCCTTTTAAGTTTAATTAGCAAATTTTTTTTGAGAGAAAATATAATGCAGAGTAGTCTGCTGAGTAGCGTTTTTTCATCACAGGCATTAGCGCATTCTTTTGAAGAGAAAAATGGACTTTTCCTTGAAGTTCCTTCAGCACTACTGTCTCTGGAATGCCCCTATCCTGAATTGAAGACCTTAGTTATCAATGAATACCAAAAGCTTGCAAGCGGGTACTGGTCCAAGCTTCAAGAGATTGATCACCAGTTAAAAGTTTTATATAGGTAACGACATCTGTGTCTGGATTTCTTTTGTTGGGTATGAAATAAATAACTATAATGTATTTTGTAACGTCTAGATCCTGCAGTTGCCTTTACCATTAGAGTTGGTTCTATTTTATGCAGGGCAGAGAATGGTGGCGCAGTGCCCAGCTCGCTGGGGTTGAATAGTTGGTAACTGCACAGCTGGGGGAATTGAGGCAGTCCTTGCAAATGCTCTCATCTGAAATAATAAGCGAAATGTTTTGTGGATTAAAGAACCAACAAGCTGGTGTGCATCAAATGTCCTCTTCACATGCTTCTGTATGAATAGAAATGATTCTTTCTGTGTGGTAATTACACTATCAAATTTATGTCAGAAAAGTACAGTCTTTCTGAGAGAGATTTAGAAAGTGCTTATCTATAAAGCAGATGAATAGGTCCACTCTTCACAAATTTTGGATCACTGCAGTAATTCTCATCACTAAAAAATGTAAAAAATGTATCTAGCTCTGATTGAGAATAACTGAGAGGAGGAGAGATTTTTCTGGAAACAAAAAAGTTTAGAAAGAGCATAAATATTCATAATGATCTAGAAATGTAATGTACGTATATATTAATAGTATAAAGCTTAGCTTTTCTGCTGAGGCTAGCTTGACTCCAGGAGATACTGAGTTGCAGATACTGGGCCAGCCTTGGCTTCTTTTTGCCATCTACTGATATTCTTTAGGATGGCATCAGGTTTCAATATTGAGTATAGGAGGGTCAGTGCAATGGTTTTGAAGCCTGGGCAGAAGAAACTGGGGAGAGCAGGAAAGTCCCTCAGTTTCTTTGGTAAAACAATCACACGCTGCTTCTAAATCCCCCTCTTTTTCTAAGCACACCTACAGGGCATCACTTAAATCTTCTGCCGCTGCTGCTGAAATAGTTTGTGGATGCTGAAACTAGAATGCATGTTACAGTGTTTATTGCTTTTAGAAACTGAAGAAGAATTTGGGGGTTTTTTTCAAGCATAATATAGGATTATAATGTTTAATAATCTAAATTCACTACTTCTACTGCTGCTAAACCACAAATTTTTGTGTTTGGGAAATACCCAAGTCCTGAGTTATCCTACAAATTGTGGACTTTGAACTGATGTATTTGTTATAGCTGGTGATTCTCTAAGCACTACTATATTTTACCACAATTTCCAAGGATGTCTGAATTATTTAAATAACTGAAGAATGAATGGAGTATTGCATGTTCAGCACGGTATCCTCTGCAGCATCCTTTCAACTGGATGGGATATTAGTACTAAGTCAAGTAAACTTAGTTCCTCTTTTCAGGCCCATTAACAGGATGTTTCTGGTACAACAATCGGCACTGACATAATTAATGGCCGGGGAGGTTGACATCTCACTTGGTGGTATTGTTGTCGTCTGTCTGTCTGCAGATTCTACAAGAGAGCGGTGCGTCAAGCGTACATTGCTATTGCAAAGGCTGTGTGGGGATTACAGCGTGGAGAGGGTGGCTTCCCTTCCGAGTTGTTTATATTCTTTAGAATGTGTAAAGCCCGGGATTAATGCTGGGTAAATCTATTTCAAAGGAAGCAGCTGCCTCAGGGTTGTTGAGTATAAGACAATTGCAGTGTTTGAGTTCTGAAATAAAATAAGGATTGTACTGTTTTTGAGTAGAATGGTGCATACAAGAAAAGCAAGCACTACATTTAAAATTTGGGTCATGCATTCAGCCTTGTAAAAGTTTGTCAATATCTTGACACTGAAGAAGCCTGATACTAGCTTAAATATTAATGTAAAATGTGTTGCCGCTTTTCAAACTCGTTTTAGATGATATCTTCCTTTCTGGAATTTTACAAAAGTTTAAGTGAGATGATATCTTGAATTCAATCAGGCAGAATATTTTGAAATTCTCCGTGCATTTCATTGTTACAAATAGACTGGGCTGGATCATGCTGCTTTTTTTTTTTTCTTTTTTTGGCTATTTGCCTATGAGCAGCTGACAAAATCTCAGTGCAGCTGACAAATTTTGGCACAGGTGACAAACCAGGACATTGGCAGTCAGTTTGCCCTTACTTACAATAAACTACTTGTGGCTCTAGCTACAGCCGATTGTCCCTGGAGTATCTTCCACAAACCTTAATTTCTCCATCTCGTTTTAGCTGGCCAAGAGAGCAATATATGAGTCGGAGGGAACCTTGGGAGAGATGTGAGAGGTAGGAGGCAGAAACTGGTACATCTGCCCTTGTGTGCTGAGGCAGAGCAGATCTCCAGGCTGGCTTCAGACCACAGAACCCGGGGTTTTCCCTGCTGTCAAGTTCATGGTGTAGTTTCCTGACCAGGATGGATCTTACTCTGCCTTACTCTTCTGGTAGACAGAAGACAAGTATTTGTTCACAAATCTGTGTGGTCAGAAGTGTCTAAGGCAGATTACTGCAAAAGAGAATCTCGGCTCTTAGAACTATCTCACTACCATCACTAAAATAACGTGGTCAAACGGCACCATACTGAGGCATGTCAGGACTCACAGGAGAGGATTACTGATTTCTTTCAGAAATTATAAGAGGTAGTTCAAAATCCAACCCATAAACTAGTAAACACTCTCTTAGGATGGCTGGTACTCCCTCTGAGTAAAGGCTAGTAGGGTTTTGTGGTAGTTCTTCTAATAAACAAATAAATAAAATACTGGGTCTCGAAAGACAAGAATGCTAGATGTTATCTTAAGAAAAATATTATTGTGCTCGCTTAGTTCAGCATCAGTAGGAGCAGTAGCAGTGAAAGCGATTTAAATCATAGCAAAGAATAATTAATTTGTTCATTCAAGTTACTCTGCAGAAAGCCTATGCCTCAGAATATCCAGTTGTGACACAGAGATTCTAAAATTAACAAATGAACTGATTTCATAGAAAAGCTCCCTGTAGAGAAAAGGAAAGAGTTTAAAACGTTAATTTCTGAGAATCGATCGCAAGATATTTTTCTTCGAGGCAGTGAATGTTGCAGAAATAGCACACCTTCCCATCCCACCTCTGTGTCAAAGCTCGGGGACTCTTGTCTTTGGAGAACTGTGTCTGCTGTCCCAGACCTGCAGCTTGAAGGTTATAAGATGTTACTGCAACCGTTCCCTCTTTGAAAGATTCCTTAGCCCCATTTCACTTTCCGGGGCAATATTTCTTCTTTAGACTTAGCGTGTGAAAAATACTCAGCTCAGCCATCTATATTCATTGTCTGTCATGGGAAATTTAAGCAATCGCCTATAAAGAAACGCTTTCATTGCTGTTCGGCTTTTGCTAATGTAATTTCACTTTTCATGTTGTCTCCAACGTTTGCTTGGTAGTTGTCAGTCACTGCAAATAAACTTTTTACAGGAGATGGATCTTTTCTCTCCCCAGTTTTGAAGCCACCTACCTCTGTTTCTTTTCATGATGTCTGGATTTAATAGCAAACAGCTGGGTCCTAAAAATAGTTTGTCGGATACTTCACCCAGTTTATAAGAAGAGAAAGGAAAATGGGTGGAAAATACGAAAAATGCGCATCTAGCTCACAGAAGATTGTAGAGGGAAAGCTATTTCATTCAACAACTTTATTCATTTTAGCCTACTAATGAGTCTGCAATCAGGATTATTCCTGTACTTTTCCTAGTCCTGAATCTGTATCTGCACAAGTGATGGGGAGCTTTTCTGTATGAGCTTGCGCTGCTGTGCTGTAGTACAGCCCCACACAGCAAGTGCTTCAAGTCTTGTGTAAATGGGGAAGTCAATGGGCTGCAAGGTGGGGTATGACTTAGTGATGTTCTATCAGGGAACGGTGCCCAGAGAAGCTGTGGTTGCCCCATCCCTGGAGGGGTTCAAGGCCAGGTTGGACGGGGCTTGGAGCAACCTGGGCTGGTGGGAGGTGTCCCTGCCCAGGGCAGGGGGTGCCACTGGGTGGGTTTTAAGGTCCCTTCCAACCCAAACCATTCTATTCTGTATGCCCTGCTCACCGCCTTGGGAATGCTAGATGAGAGTTGGCTGGTTGGCGTTCTTTTTGTGAGAAGTTAGGTTGCTGTTGATTTCTGTTTTTTATTGGCTACGTTTTGTGAATTATTCTAGAGCTGTCAACAAATGCAGGTTGTGAACCTTTCTCTTGCCTGGAAAAGCAAAGACTCTTCCTAGCGTCAGTGTGTGCTGTTTGTCCTGTGACATGGTACTGCTACCTGTGGACACTTCAGTCTTTTTTAAAGTTAATTTTCTATGCGTCACTTTCACTTTACTCCATTGATAAACAGATAAGCTACTCAAAAGCACTACCGCAGGGCACCAGCTAAGAGTTAGTGCTTCATATTTTCCTGCAAAAAAACCCTTTCATGACTGGAATCGCTCTGTATGCAATACAAACATTATTACAGCAAATTACTGTTTGGATGTGTTTGTAGCACCAATGGCCATGATAATGTTATTGGAGTTTATCGAAGGAGATAGAATGTGATTTCTCCATACCTGTCCATCTTCAATGTGATGCTGTCTGCGTAAAAGACAAGAGTAACTTCTAACGCGTATTCAAAGAAAAACAAAATAAAGAAAAAGTACGCACAGAGTGCAAGAAACAAGGTGTTCTTTACTAGGGAATAGTGATTTTAATGTTTCCTCATATTTGGTTATCATTAAGTTGCCACCATTCTGATCCTGGAATAATGACTGTGCTGAAAATGTTACAGTAAGCTAAGAATAATTTTGTTTCATGAAAGTCAGAGGGTGAAGAATTGAAGTGGGGAGGAAAGAACCTCTGATCCCTGTCTGTCTCCAGAAAGACGGGTGAAGGTTAAATTCCTCTTAAGACCATAAGGGTAAAAATAAAGTCCATTAGTCTGCCTGAAGAAAGCTGTAAAATGAATGCCTTTAGGTAGGTGAAGATAAGTGGAACTCTGTCCAAATTTATGCCAACTTCATGAAGCATGCAACGTCAGGAAGTGCCAGGAGAGAGGAAAAAAGGTGACAAGCATGTCATCAAGAGATTGGGTTCCCTTGCCTGGTGGGATATTACTTCAAAAATGGTTTGTTGAAATGGGATATTATGTCTTTGCATTCTTGAGATATGTCTATAGGTGAAACTTTCCATTTCTTAAAACTAACAGGGACATTTTCTTATTTCCTCCTTCAGTGTCCCAGGACGTTGTACAATGGTGGTAATACACAGTGGGTTTACTGTACAATGTTTTTTAAATAAACGTTGTGTTAAACTGGATTACATGGAATTTTTCAAATACTTGTGTTCGCTGTTCTCTCTTTAAAGATAATGCTAGATCGTATAGAAAAATCTGCTTTAATATTAATTACATATGAGCATCCCACAAAAAAAATCCTTTTTTTTTATTTTAAATACCTGATATTTCTGCCTGTGTAAGGATAAAGTTGTTCTAACATCTTGGAGGTGCAATGCTATTAAATACCGAGACACCGCTGCTGTCTCAGGAAGCCCGAGAGCTGCAGACAGTTGGAGACTGCAGGAATTTGCTGGGGGTAGAGTCATACGATTGCCGCCTTGTAATTTTCCCTGGGCTTTTAGTCACTGTTGAAAACAGGTCACTGGGATAGAGAGACCTTTTGGCCTGACTCAGTGTTGCTGCTCTTCCTTTAATGCTGACAATAAAAGTCCGACGTTAATCCCTTCAAGGCCAAGAGTTCAGATTGAGGGTAAAATCTAATCTACTAAATCCAAACCTGTGGAACTCTGCTTTAGTTTTATTACTTCTTGCTACTCTGATTTTCTGAAATACATGAATGCATACTTATTGCTACACCTCCTGTTTTAAAAAACTGTGGCTCTTACGCCTTGTGGATGAGTTTATGGCTGTCAGAAGTTTGTTTTTAAACTAGTTCCTCATTTAGCTACGTACAGATATTATCACTTCATTTCATTTTGATAATTTTATTTAGGGCTCAGTGGTGGAGGCTGATCATCTTCCTTTTTCACATTGTGTTTTCCGCGTGGTGTGACTATTCATTAATGTAATGTATTTCAGAAACACGGTATCGCTCCCCAGTTAAAAGCCAGGTTAGGAAAGGAACAATTAATTTGAATGATGGCACAATAAATGGTCACATTAGAAAAACAATATAGGTTTGCTTTGTTTCATTGAAGTAAATCTAAATTTCTCAGCTCTGATCCAACATCCAGTTTACAGGTTCAGGATTGTGAGCCCACAGAAAGGTTAGGCCTTTAAAAATAAACTAGACCCAAACTCCTCCTTTTCAAATGTTAAATTATACTGGGGCTGATTGTTTTGCATTTCTGTAGGAACATTGACTGGAAGGAAGAAGATCAGTGGGTTTTTCAGACTGTTATCAATCAGTATCCAAGCAATCTTCAGAGGAGGAGGACTTTGTACCTCGATGTGCTGCAGAGATACCTTCCTCACAGATCTCGGCATGACCTGGTCAGTGTTGTTTTAAATATTAGATCAATTACATAAATTCTTACATAAATCATGTAGTGGACATTTGTATTAAAGAGTGTTTATCAAAGTTTTTTATTTTAAAATTTCTTAATGGTGAATTTTGTTCTGCACAGTGAAGAAGGGGTGTCCTTGTCCTCAAAATGCACGGACTTGAAAACCTATCACTTCTTCAGAATGAGCACTGTGGAGATTTTATAGTTCCACATACTGTAACAGCCAAATTCACAAGATTAGTTTGTTAGCATTGCTTTTGCTGTACAGTTTTATAGTTATGTCATGCTATTCTGCTTCTCTGAGTATTTTTATTTTTTATGAGGATGTATAGCTTTGTCGCACTGTCTAGGAATAGTTACTTTAATTGGTCTGTGGCACATATATAGCAGGAAGAGCAGAAAGTTATCTCCTGCTCTCGGGGAGAGGCTATTTTTATATGCATAATGCCTTTCAAATTGATTGCTGATTCCTTTTACGCTCCACAGTGAATAAGCACATAGCAGCTAATAGAGAAACCCATTTCAAGGCCAGAACACTTCAGGATGTCATAAGTAAAGTAGGAATCTTTTTTTATCTCTGCGTGTATTTTTAGATCATCTACTTCCTTGTGTTTGAGGAGTGCCTGGTGCAAAGGATTGACAGTGAAGTGATACTGATAATTAGCGTAGTTTCACCTAAAATAACGTTCTTGTGGATTTCAGAAGTTTTGCCTGTGAGAACTAGGCTAAATAATTACGTGCTTTGTACAATGTAGATATATTTTAAGCATAGTCATTGTTAATGGGTATCCCTAATTCTTTGAAGGTTAAATTTATATTTTTTAAATTTTAAATGAAAAATCATAATTCTGCATTGAATTGATATCTCTTAGTATGTATATTAGTGTGACAAATACAGAAATGTTAAAAGAGTTCTGAGAATCTATTCTTAAAACATTTGTGTTACATTAGAATACTAAATTTAGAGCCTTCTATGCCTTCTTCCCTCTGAAGAAGAATGGAGCAGTGGACACACACTGAGTGCTTGATCCAGTAGCAGCTCATCAGAGAGGTCTGGTTTTAGAAGTGCAAACTCTCCATCCCATTTCTTGCTCATGGGTTTATCAGCTTTAGGTGCTTGCTAGCAAGGCTCACCTGAGTTTGTGGCAGCAACAAAATGTGAACTCCTGAGGTGGTGGCCTGTGTGCGTTTGACCAAAGAGAAGCTCCAGAGGTAGTGGTACCACTTTACGTCATCCAGCTATGAGCTAATGGGAATCTCTGTGAGCTAGGCACCAGATGGGTCACCATCCCCCTGTCCCCTGCCAAAAGCCTGGAAATTAGCATCAGGAGTGGTCCTCTTGACACTTGCGAGCAGACAGCCATGTCTAGAACCTCCTTCATCCCTGTAACTTGTATTTTTGGGGATATAAGACAGGTCCTAAACTCTACTGCCTCAGTCCATGCAGCCTTACCTGTTACTGCTTCTGTCAAAGTCTTGAGGCTTGAATGTCCTCAGGAACCTCACTGAATAGGGCCAAAGAAGGTGTATTTAAGATCAAACACTCACCATTTTTGTTAGGGGGTGACACTGATGGTGGCAGTATGCTGCTTGGCAAGCTAAAAATCTATTTCCAGATTTCCTGTTAGGACAGAAAAAGTGAAGCTAATTCTCATCTGTACTGCATTTGTGCAATTGCTTTAATTGATGTTCTGTTTCTCTATAGATCTTAATTTGCTACAAAGAGCCTCAGCTTACAAAAAGTGCTCAATACCTCTGAAGATGTATTGAAAGGACCTACTTACATTTTATGTACTTTAGGGCAGGAAGGAGCCATTGCATTTAATTCATTCATATTGCAAAAGCGTAGTTCAGAGAAGGGCAGTGGAGCGTCAGGATATTGAAGTGCCATGTGGCGAACAGGGAAAGGCTGGCGTGGTGTCACTGTCCACCGACCTGGGAGACTGATGTGCACCTGGCAGAACACTTCTGGGCCCCGAATTGTGGATTCCATAGCGATATTGGTGATATAATTAAACAAATTATATTCAAGGTCTGCAAGAATGTCTAGAATTATTTTATTTTATTAATGCATAGATTTTAAACCTTTCTGAAATTCTTTACTTTTTTAGGTTGTTCACGAGAAAGCTTGGGATCGTTACCATTTCATTAGGAATCAGCGCAGAGTCTTTATATCAAACTGGGCTCAAGCTAGGAAAGCCTTTTTACTTAAGGCAGTGACGACTGTTGCGGAAGCCTCCGCTGCTCATGAGGCAGAAGTAGTGTTGGCTAACACCAGACAAAAGCAACAGGAAATCTGTGCTGATCTGAAAGCGAAGGTAGGTTCAGTTATAAATCTAACACATGCAAATCTGTTTTCACTGGTAAATTCAAAATGAAGTTGCAGTGTTTAAGTGAAGAAAACCTAACTGAAGCTAGTTGTCATAATCCTGTTTTTACTGGCCTGCTTGAATTGTTTTGGGCAGTTAGGGGAAAAAAAGCAAACTATAATCTGTTGGCAGAGATCAGTATGTTTGTGAAGCTTGACTTGTAAATGCTTTTGAAGATGCTCTGTTTCATTACCAATAAGGATCCTTGTTAGTGTTTCAACCAGCTCTTGAACTTAGTTTGTCTTTTTTTGATGAAGAATTGGATTACCTAGCACACTTTAGGCGTTACTATGAGTTTCATACCGCGGGTATAATCTCTGTATAGACTGCAATTGTGTTTATTTTGGTGGATTTTGAGCACCATCGAAGAGTTTGAACTGTATTTCAGTACTAGAAGAACAAGAATTGTTCTGCAGTTTACCATATGAGAGACACTAAGCAAGCTACAGGAGTAAAGGTCTGGCATCATATTCCTTGGGTTTCTTTCTAACCTTGGCAAATCACAAAATATTTGTGTGTTTCTCCTTCTTCCTCAACAAAGTAGGATTGGTATCATAGAATCACAGAATGGTTTGGGTGGGAAGGGACCTTCAAGCCCACCCAGTGGCACCCCCTGCCCTGGGCAGGGACACCTCCCACCAGCCCAGGTTGCTCCAAGCCCCGTCCAACCTGGCCTTGAACCCCTCCAGGGATGGGGCAGCCACAGCTTCTCTGGGCAACCTGGGCCAGGGGCTCACCACCCTCACAGCAAACAATTTCTTCCTCACATCTCATCTAAATCTCCCCTCTTTCAGTGGAAAACCCTTCCCCCTCGTCCCATGGCTCCCCTCCCTGCTCCAGAGTCCCTCCCCAGCTTTCCTGGAGCCCCTTGAGGGCCTGGAAGGGGCTGGAAGGTCTCCCCGGAGCCTTCTCTTCTCCAGGCTGGACAACCCTAACTCTCTCACTCAGCCTGTTCCCATGGCAGAGAAGATACTTATACTGTCTGAGGCTTACTTCACAATTGCTTTTAACATTTGCTTCCACTTCTGAGGATTCTAAATGTTCCATTCATCATCACTACCACCAGTTTTTTAGATTAATGCTGGTCTGTTTTCAGAGAAATAATGAATATCTGTCTTCCCTTCTGTTTATTTTTAAGAATGCTTTCTAAGACCTGAAAAAATGGATCCCATAACTTGTTTGGCCTTGTTATGGAGGTTTCGCAATATTCTGAAAGGTGATTTACTGTGTTAAGAGGTGAAAAAAGATAAAAATACCTGGGGGGGGTTTGGTAAGAGAATAGAATAAAATGGGAGGAGCCTGGATGCAAGAGGAGAGTGTTATGATGTTGATGCCTAAGGCGTGTGTAAGGGGAATCACATTTCTGGGCAAGAAAGGCATGTTAAGATTTGTTTAAACTGCTCTGATTTTTCACTTGCACAGAAATTAACATCTGAAAGCAGACATGGTGTAGTGCTCTCTACCAACGTCATTTCTGTTGAACCCTTACTTTTCAGCAAAATGCTGAACACTTGATTTTGGTTTTCTACAAGTAGAAAAACACACTAAAACTTGTATTGTCATTAAGATTTTTGATGTTGATGTTATTTTTTCACTATAGTAATAACATGAAAAACCCCTGTTGTCTCCTGTTGCTGGAGCCGTCTGTCATAGGAAGGTTTGAATATAAACACTTTAGGGTTAGAAACTGTCTGGGCTTGACGCAGTGGGGAGAGCTCCATTTCGACTCCCGTGGCAGGCTTCCCTGCAGCCAAGGCGGGTAAGGAGCGCTTCTCCGGAGCTGGTGCGGGGTTTGGGGTTTGTTTCTTTTTTTCTTTTTTTCCCCCCAGGCCCCCCTTTGTGGAATTGCTGTGTCTCTCTCATCTGCACAATTAGAGATGGAAGGGCCATTTATTCCAGAACTGTGAATTTATGAGTCAGTCTTTTTTTTTTTTTCCCCTCAAAAAGTAATGAGCAAGCGTTGGAGTATTTGTGTTGTCTCTGTGTAGCTTAAGATTCTCACTGACGCATTGAACGTTGGCTGAAAGTTTTTTGGATTCTGACCTCCTGTTTCCAGTAACCTGGAACTGTTTGAAACTTAAACCTATTAGGCCTACACTTTTCAAGGGTTGCTTTCAAAGGTGGCTTTGTTAAAATGTTGAACATTTGATCAATAACAATTCACCTGTTTCCCAGAAAAGAGGAATGAAAACGGTACATTCTTTTTTTCATTAAAGAAGGATATCATTGTGACCTTGTTTTGATCAGCTCCGCAGCTGAAAGGGCTAGAGGACGGAAGTTGAAATTGAGCAAGGAGCTAGCTGGCTTTCAAAGAAATTATTCTGAATGCATCCATGGGTTTTCTTGGGATTTGATGGGCATATGCATTTGAAAACTCATACTTTACCCAGGTTTAGTTCATTTTACAGACTTCTCTTCCTACACTTCTGCAGTGGGCAAGCACAGACTGTCATACTGTGAAAAGCGGCTGTTGGCAACTGTCAGGTAAAAAGCAGTCTAGCACGTTAATTTACACGCCTAAAAACCCATCCTCACGAGGATCCAAAAGATGGGGTAAAACGTGGATCTGTCTCCAAGGGAATGACCGTAGAGCCGGAAATCAGGGGTTAGGGCTGTTCTCCCGCTTTTTGGCCATTAAGTGACTAAAGTTTTGCATTTCAGTAAGTGTAGCGTAAGGAAATCTTAGTTTTATCACTTTGCCAGAGGGAAAATGTAGTTGCTATAATGATTTAGCTGTATAGTAAACTTTAGGTATGCTTGTGAAGAGTTTGTACCCTGAATGTGAGAGATGCAGATCTCCTTTGTTACACCAGCAGGTTGCAGAGAAAGCCGCAGCATTCATATGCCGATTTACATGAGCTGTAAAATGGAGTTATGACACACACACACACTGTAAGATATGTAAGCAGCTTTAGAAATGCAAAGGGTCATTAGATCCGTTTTGCAGGCAGAATATGCAGAAATACATTAAAATCAAAACGGAATGTTTAAGCAGCTGTTAACAATAGGGTGGGAGAAGACTAAACTCTGCATATGACACCTTTCGTTTAACTTCCAGTCAGTAAACCATTTAGCCTGCTTTACTTACTTGATTTAAAAGGGATATCTTTCTGTAAATCTCTATACTACTTTGAGTTTGCAGGATTTTTCAAAAGGGTTTTTCTTTCTCAGTGTCTGAAAATCAGTTTGTTCCTAATTGTAGTACAGATTGAGCAATGCAAAAGAGAAAGAAAATATTCTTATGTGACAGGCTCTGCATTTTTATTATTACTACAATAACCACATGATATCACCTAACTTTTATATAGCTCATCTGTTAGCAACAAACCAAAGACATAGCAAACGGACTAAAGAATTTATTTATTTAAAACTGTTTTAAATGCACTAGAAGCAACTATGCCATCAGTGACATTCTAAGCCTTGTGACTGACAAGAGGGGATAACAATTAAAAAGTAAAGCAGCAGAGAAGTTAAATTAATGTTCATAGCAGTTTTTACTTGGGGAAAGGACTTTCAAATTCTTATTCCATGTTCCATCTCACAGAAGATCAATGGGTGTCCTTAGCGGAAATCAGAGTCTCTAAGGAGGAATTTTGAAACAACTCAAGAAGCTCAGGTGAAATAAATCACGAGGGCCATATGGTAATCTGAATGAAATAAAGTGTGAAATGGGTAACAGTACTGAGGATATACTGTACATTCCTCAAGAGGAAACATTTCTGGTACATATCTTTAATGGCCCTGTTTGCCATGGGAAAACAAGCAAAACAAAACCATGGGGGGGTTACACTTTAAATGAGAGATCGAGAACCCCTCGGATTTGGTATGCTTTGTACTGTGTGGATGTAACCGCTTTCAGGGTTCTGTAGCAGATGCTGTGTAAAAAAAATTCTGTGTAGAATTCCTCTTTCTAAGCAATGTAAAGAGGCAAATTCTGCTGTGTCACAAGGTAGCTAAGTAAGGGAGAGCATGATCTTTTAAGAGGGTTAGTAGGGTGCTGCTTCACAGTTGGTGTTTGAAGCATTGAAGTACTTGCTGTAATACATTCAGAAATTCGGTCAAGGTATCTGCATGCATTCAAAACATTATTTTTACGTTGAATTTATCTCAAAATATTTATAATCCAGTACTTTCCTTCTTCATATAAAACGAATTTGAAAGGACGCTGGAGGAAGACCTACAACAGTAGACAAAAGGTCATTGAATCTCCTGTGTGTGATGCATAGGGTGGGCTTTCTCTTCCTTAGCATAAAGCTATGTGCCTGCCTGCCTTTAAACCTTTTCTCTTTCTCTTTTTGTGTTCTAGGATTAATTCCCACTCCAGTGCTAAAATCTCTCGTAACACATTGTGAATTTTTGGAGAGCAACTCATGCATTCCTTATCCTAGCAGAAACTAAGATAAACAAATTTCAAAAAGAAGAGAGTTAGGTGCAGTTAACTGGGATATTGCCAACCATATGAAGCATGTTGCAGATTGCCCTCCTCCTCCCTTTCTGTATAATAAGAAGAAAAGATGTGTCAGTAAACTCAGGGGAAGCTGTATCTCCCTATTCAGCATATAGTCGAGTCACTGATTGGAATGAGTTGACTGCCATAAGAGATCAACATTGAAGTATTACAACTGAATATAAAAAAAAAAGTCTGGATAGGTATCAAATCTAGTACTTTGACTATAATCTGATCGCTTTGCAGGGAACTTTATAAAAATAAATATTTAAATAGTGGAATATTTCAAATAAGAGTTTTGTTTTTCAGCACCATTGTCTGTTCGCCACCGAGTTGACCCGTTCGTTTGTTGGATGTGAGAAGTGCAGCAGAGCCCTGCGCCGCGCCAGTTGTGTGGAAAGTGTAGTAGTTTAAATTGCCTTCATGGTTGGCTCCAGCACTATAATTAGAATTTATGCTATATGAGACAGCATACAAATTTGAAAACTCTTTCTTCGTTATTTGACCGTGACGGATTTGGGAAGGAGTAGGAGCATGCGCAGAGCCGCACGCCCCAGTGAAGTTACAGGAGGCAGTTTGTTAAACTGGCAACTCCATTAGGTGTGATTCTTGTTATTCTCCTGAGGACGCTATCGTGACTGCGTGCTTAATCTTAGGTACTGGATATAAATTGCAGGGATTTGGTGACGGGGCTGCAAGGGCACCCTGCATGAGAGGAGACCATGCACTGGCTTGTCAGCTCTGAGATCCATTTAAACAACTCATTGTGCCCCAAAACTTCAGCCAGTCAGAGGGGAGCACGTGGGGCCCCAGCCTGGGACCTGTCTTGCTCATTTTCCTGCCTGCTAGGTTTGCCAAAGCTTGTAGGTGAAGTATGCTTGAGACATGCACTTAGCTGTCAAATTTAGTTGAAATTGTCCAGTGATCCCCAAAATTACTTGAGGATGGATAGCCGGACAGGCAGACAGCTCACGCTAACCTTATTTTCTTAGGAGAATTATCTTCTTTCTTCAGCTAGGAAAGTGGCACCTCAGGCAAGCAAAATCATTTGCATTAAAAGTTTGCAAAAGTAGGAAAGGATCAAAGGAGCTCTTCATCCGACTGCAGAAGGAACTAGAAGAGATAGTACTGCATATGAAAGACAGCAAATTTAGCTAAGTACTTGTAAATCGAAGTGTGGCTTGCTTAAGGTTATGCATGTGTGAATATTTAAGCCTACATAATATTTAAACACGTTAATAAAATGTTGACGCTCCCGTTGTCAAGAACAGAAAGATGTTCTGAATCATGCTGACTGACGAGAGAGGAAATCAAGGACAAGCTGTGAAAAGTAAACTGTTCACACACTGACTCGAGCAAAGCTGTTGTGACGTGCTTTCGGTGCCAGGGAACCAAAACCCCTCCTACATTGGATCACAAGTTTTGTCGGTACCAATCCCAGCCCCTGGGACCCAGTTTCCCAGCTGAAAGCAGTGGATCTTTTTATTCTTCAGGTTATGACTGAGGGTTATGCTCAAATGCTTTTCTCTCGTGTCCTTTTTTCAGATTTAAACACTCTTATGGTTGAAGAAAACATCTACAGTTCTGTTAATGATCAAAACAGTTACTTTTGACCACTTTCTGATTTTCAAATTAAAATTTTTCCTCAAGGTGGATATGGATATTTTTCTTTTATGTAACAAAATTAATCCTGGTGTCAGTAGCCTTGCTTTTCTCCGTTATTTATTGCAGACCTCTTAGAGGTAGCCTGCAAAGCACAAGCTGCTCTAGAGCACCAGTAAAACACCTACTGGGGATGTGAACTTTGATTGGTTTTCTAATCGCAGTCAGAATTAGGTTATCTTCTGAGATTAACAAACTTGCAAGTGTATTATTTCTTAATTATCCCATTGCCAAATGCTCAAATACTGGACTTCTCACAGCTCTTGTGGGAGTCAGTCAGCAGGAGGAAACTGTTGGCTGGTCCCATTTGCTGTTTTTCATTTGAGACCCTGTGGAGCCTGGACGTGATTCCAGGTGCTGCTCCGAAGTTTGCAAGGCAGAAGAATCCCCAGTCTAGAGAAGAAGGAACAGGGGTTTAGAGTTGAGACTGATTGGGGACTTCGCACTGCTATCTGTTAATATCACGGTAGTTTATGTTGTTGATGTACCTGTTGATGGCATAAGTACCTGCATGTATCGACTGTGTGGTCTCAGGAGCTGCTGCGCTCTGTAAAATCCAGGCAAGTTCTTTGCCACAACAGTCGAGCTCAGTCTTGTCCCCAGGGACAGGGAGCATCATTCTCACGGCTGGCCTGCTGAGTGACCCGAGTTCAGAGCGTTTGCTGCCCTATAACCTCTGTCGTGGGGGGGGTGTTGGATTTTCGTATTCAGGATTAGGTGTTAGCGTGGATTTTGAATGCTTGGTGTTCGTGGTGAAGGTAAGGGCCAGCAGTATTTGAAGTGCTGTATCCCGGAGCCCAGAGCGCAGGATGTCTGACCGGTGTGTTGCTTTACCTGCTGGCAGGAGACAGGAACTCTTTACTGCAGCTCTCTGGGCTGCTACCACCAGCGTACGAACCAAAACACGTAAACAGCAACGATTCTTGCTAAATGTTTCTACTTGATCATGATATTTAATGTGGAGCCCCCCCTTGTAAATCTGAACTTCCTTCCACAGTAAACTAGTAATTGACACATTTGCTATTTTAAATGTTCGTGTCAGTTCATAAGGTTGCTGACATGCAAGAAAAGGAAAACAATATTTATGACATTTATCGAAAAGGACTTTCTAGGTCTTCCTAAATTTAAAAAATGATGGCTTTTGCACATTGTTTTGACAAATTCCATCCTGCCCTGTAATGTGTTAGACTCCAGGGAACTGTTCTTAATGTACATTTTAATTTTTTCCCTTTTATAAGCTCTAGTATTCACACCCTGAGGCAGCTGTCTCATTATCTTTCCATTTAGGAATATATGCATACACTTCCTATTCTTATTTGATTTCCAAGGATAACACTGTTGTTATTTTATATGTCAATGTGTGGTGGGTTTGATTAGTGGAATTTTATTTATTTTTATTTTCTGTTGATACAATTACACATCAGTAGCAGGCCTACCATGCATCCCAGTTTCCTTGGAGGTGTCAGCTTTGTTGGGGCAAAATTTGACCGTGACTTCGAAAGTCTTGGCAAACGAGCTGTTAACTGGAAATGTAGAAATCCATGAGATGCCCACTGCGCAAGCCTAAATCTACTCTCCAGTACCTGTGCTGTGAGTTCTGCGCGTCTGAGAATTGTTGAAACTACTGCAACTCGGCACATGTTACCAGTAGGTCCAGTGTTTCCTAAATGTCGCGGTTCTCATGCATGCCCAAACCACCTATGACGAGCGTATCCAGCCCCTGCGTCCTGGAGCGGCCGGGTCGCTGTGCAGGCCGGCGCGTTTGGCTGGGAAAAGCCGTGGCAATTCTGTCCTGGAGATGCAAATGTTTTACAACGCACATTCATTTCCTTCTTCCCAGTACCTAGCAGAAAGCCTCAAAAGTTTGAATAGTCGAAGTAGGGTTTGTAATGAGAAATTGTGGGTGAATGCAAGTAAGTTTGAAAACACTTTTTTTTTTTTTTTTTTAAATGAAATCCACTACTTTTTAGTGGTCATTGAATAGACATTTCTGTATAACTAGTGACTTAAAAAATTTCTTAGTTTTGTAACACACACTTCTATTGACCTTTTCCATTTATAAAATATTTAAGTCTAAGGGATTTACCCTTAACCCAAGCGGAATTTATATGTTTAACTTCTATTAACCTTAATAGAAATTATCTGGGTGAATCCTCCTCCTTCTATGGGAGACTAGGTCTTTAATTTTTTATTTTCCTCTACATTTCCTTCCCCCTTTTCTCAAAAACTTTTCCTTTTTTTCCACCTTAGAATGGCAGGGAGTTGCTCAGGCGAGAGGCATAGATCAACATGCGCTACTTTTATCTGAAGTATTAATGACCAAGTGTCCTGGTTTGCTATATTGCAAATGAAGAGGCTACACTGCTGGTAATGGAAGTCACCTTTTAATGAGTTTTCCATGTTAATCTTCTAGTGATCTCAGTTTGTCTGTGTTCTTTGGCCAGTTCTATAGCAGGTAAAAAGTAATGACCTTCTCTTGTGTGGGGAAATAAGAAGTTTGCCAAATTTATTAAATCATCTTCATTGATTGGATGTGCCCATTAGGAACTGAACTGAGAAGAGTATCCTTCCTGAAGACCTGATGTTGCAATCCTGTAATTCCTTTAGCCCATAACTTCTTATCACTTAATCACCTTTTACATCTGTCTTGCTTAATTCTGTTTTCCAGGACACACTAGAAATGCATAGCTCTAAAATGGCCTTTTCTCTATAAACAGAATCCCTTAGGTCACAAACTTGTACTTGTTCTTATCTTAAAAACACGAAGGAAAAATGTCATGGTTGACGTGGTTTGAATCCAAGCTTGCAATTGAGAGGCGTTTTTTTCCCCTCTGTGCCTCATGGCTTCCATCTGGAAAATGAAGAGGTATCTCTGACTTACCATAAATGCGATAACTCAATACCCTATTCAGCGAGAAACGGGGCAGAAGAGCTGGGCAGAGAAGATGGTGATGATGCAATGAAGTTGGGAAAGAGGGTAAGAAAGGAGAGGAGCTGGTCCTGGCAATAGAAGTAGATCAGTCTGGTTATCTGAGTTGTGGACATTTCTTGCGGTGCTTTTGGACTCTGTTCATACCAAGCTTCCCCTTTCTTTTGCGCTTCATACGAGCGCGGCATACGTAGCTGTGGGAAAGCCTTAGATGACCTAGAGGACTCCAGCCTGAGTCATCCTGTGGAAAGGGAGCAGATGCAGGTTCCCATGCAATTTGGCACTCGTCCATTCCAGAGCTGATTTCGTGGTTCTGAATGACTATTTGGGCTCTATCTGGACAAGCCAAAAAGCTGCTGAACTTGTTCTCTGTTTCCAAGAGTACCTTTACTAGCCTAACATGGAGCTTTGCCACACAATAGGAATTTTACTGCTACTTATACCAATTTTTGGTGCAGATGACGTGCGCCAAACAACACCAAGCCCAGGTAGACTGTGCTGTCCCAACTGTGAAACGTGAATTAACACTTCATGTCTATTACTTGTTGGGATTTCCTACCCACTTTGCGGAACAACCAGTAAGAACTGTGGGACAAATGTATGTAGATGCATTCCGTGAGTCCTTGGTTTATGTTTAGGATTTTTTTTTTTTTACATTGAATTCCTTCAAATAGTATTTGAATCTCTAGTCACCTTGTAATCGCCTTTCTGGTCATGCAGCCCTGGCTGCTGCAGCCGCTGTAGCTTTCAGTTGCATGGTGACACCACCCTGAAAATGCTGGCACCTCCCCAGTGCTGGAATGGCATTCCGGTCTCGGCTTCCTCCGCTTACCCACGCCAGTTTTGCAGTGCTGCTTTTGCTATGTAGCATCTTCATTTGTGAAGTTATTTTTCTTGAAGGGAGCCTCTAAAATTTTTTCCCAGACATTCTTAGAATCAGTTGTGAACAGTTTGAAGAAAAAAAAACCCAAACAACTGCAAACCATAACAAAAATACAGAAAGGTGTGCAGAAACGTTTCAGAGATTAATAAAGCTCGGAGAGATTCTGAAAATGTATTGGGATCGCATCATTTTATAAGGTTGGAAGCGTAAGCTAGAGAGACTCAGGGTGGGGATATCAGAGGATTTTCTTTTTATGCCTTTAGTTATGACAAACAGTGCTGACTTTATCACACGGTTATCGGGAATTCTTGCTTAGATTTGAATTCTAGCAGCTTAGTGTATCTGTGTAGCACGGCGTAGCCTGGGAGGATACTGACCTGGAGCTCTCTGTAGTCATTTAGTGACACTGTTCCTGCTGGGCGTTTTATGTCCTTTTGGTAGGTCGCGTGTTCTTGCCTCAGTTCCCCAAGGCGAGTCTTAGTCCTTGTGTGCGTTGCCGTGCAGCCCCCCTCCACAGCCGCCCGCTGGCCCGTCTGCCGCTTACCTGCCTGTGCGGTGCAGCTGCTGGAACAGCTCCATGCCAACTCCTCCTGTCACCATAGGCAGCTTCAGGATCTGTACGTAATGTAAGTCAGCGTTGCTTAGAGAGAAAACCTGGCGTGGTGCTGGGCTACTGTGTGCTAGTTTAATGGGAATTCCCGAGGAAAGTCTCCCAAAAATTGTTTTGTCATTCAAAGGGATGTATCTGTAGTATTAAACACATGGTAAATACGTTATTACTATTCAGATGTTAGAGTGAAAGAACTAATTTATTACTTTAATTAGTTTGTAGTGTACTTTACATTATTGTAATATGCAATATTGAAATAATGAACTGAAAATAGCCATGTACGCATTCTGTTCAGCACAGCAATTTAATAATTCACTTGGCAAAAGCTCCTCTCAATACATGAACTGTGAAACGCACTTGAAATGCTGGTTGTAATTAAAAACTTTTAGAACTTAATGTTGGCAGAGCTTGCACTGCTAAAATGTAAGCTGCTTTGTGAAACAGGCAATGGGAGTTCCAGTTTTCAGTGTATTTTTCAATATTAGTTTAACTACTAGGATTTTTTTAATATTTAAACAGAACATTTACTGTTGACACAGTAAACTCTACCCTTCTGATTTTGCACTCGCAGGAATGGAAGAATGCAATCAAGAACACGTTAATTTTTTTGTGTGCGTTCTGTGGTCCCAGATCACTGCCTTAGGGAGTCAGGGTTATTGTTCGGGATTTTTCGTGTTCTTCAGGTCTGCACAATACTACTTCTGGAGGAAAAACCTGATGAATACAGTGGGTTTTCTTGAGAAACTTAAATTGTAGGGATGCTGAAAATTCAGCCACAGCTCTTCCTCAGCTGCTGGGCTCCATTTCCCCGCCTGCCCGTTGTCGCTGCTGTGTGTTTTGCAGCAGTGCCAGAGACGCTCAGGTAGGGCTGGGCTCCCACCCTGCCGCGGGGCACGAACTCGCAGCACCGTGCAGTTGGCAAGGCAGATACAGGTGCCGGCTGGGTTTCCGTCAGAGGCAGTCCACTACATCCTCTGCTAGCATGAGTTGAGATAGTCCGGCTCCTAGATTTTGAACCTGTGACAGTATGGAGAGGGGACTGGTTTGGAAATCTTTTCCTTCTGGCTCCTGACGTCTCTGCGGACGGTTCTCCCTTGAGCAGTTCCCCTTTGTAGCCAGGCTGGCATGCAAAATAACTCCAGGCTGTGGGACTAGAACTGCCCTCTAGCAGAGAGATGTTTTAATGTTCGAATGGCGTTTAGAAAGTGAAATATGTTGACATTTGAATCATCTGTTTAATTCCTAATTTTTTATATTTCTTGCATAATAAAACACTTTAATTCAGCTCTTTTAAGAACATTTTATCCTGTATGACTTTAACTCTTCGTGTGGGGAGAACATGGCATAATGCCAACCTACTGAATAACATTTCATAAGTATTTTGTAAACAGTGCTTTTCTGGTTTTTACCCATATATTTGTTTTCCCCAATAATGAATAATTTTTTTTAAGGGGGTGACTCCTCTTCTGCTTTGACAAAAGGCATGGATTACGTGAACGTGAGAGGGGCAGTGATAATGCAAACTAACTTCATATGCTGCTTACAGAAAATAATAAATGGGTCTTGTGGGAAGGTATAATCCAATGAAAACTTCTTTCAGTCGTTCTGATTACCCATTTTCTTGATCAGCAACGGGCTCATGCATTTAGCAGAACTAACGAGATAAAAATGTGAAGCAGATTCTACCCACTGAGTGAACGGGTGTGTTTAGCAGTGATTTCGTGCGGTGTAGATAGCGTTGTAGAAGGTAGTGGGGATACACGCTGAATTACTGGCACAACAGTTTTGGCTGAGGAACCTCATTGCATGACTAATGTTTTAGCTGAGTGAAGTTATGTATTTAACGCCTGGTTATGCTCACTTGTTTGTATGAAACCTGTTGAAAATCTAGATTGTGCCCCAGTGTTGATTTCTGCTTTGAATCAAAAGGTTTAACATGAGAGCTATGTGCAAATAACTGGGGAAAGGGATTACGGCCTGTCATGAAATTGGTGAGTAACGTATGCCATGCGAACAACTCCTAATCCAAATGAATGAATAAGGAGGCTTGAGATGATTTTAGACTAGATTAGTATCTGTAGCTCGTACTGCTTTTTTGTTGTTTGCTTTCCTTCAATCAGTTGTCGTCTTGACAGGCTCTGCTGGGCTGGTTCTGTTCTCAGCAGCCATTTCCAGTCCGTAGTTCCCCTGAAGTATCAGTAAACTGCAACTTTTATTGAGACCGATTTAATGGACTCGCCGTGCTAACTAATGGCTGCAATCAAACAACTAGAAAAGATCCCTGGTTAATAGGTAAATTGGTATCTAGTGAAGACCAGCAAAGGATCAAGAGGGTTCTCGGACCTGGAGGAAACAGAAGCTGCATCACGTAATGAGCCCACTTACATTGGCATATGTCTCATTATTGAAGGGAGTTTGAAAGGAGCGTGAAGCAGGATGTAGGAAAATACAAACTTTAAAAAAAGCTTTTTTTGTTACACAGTTTGATTGTTACCTCATTTCAGTTCAGAAAATCTCAATGATGTTATTACAGAAGTTTAAAGTTCCTTTGAATGCTTCTGCAGTTTATTCTAGCTCCAGTCTGAGTAGGCTTTTGGTGGTTTTCATTCATCTTCTATTTATCGTTAGACTTTAAGGCTTCATGTGTATGTTTTTGCTTCAGTCTGTTTCAAAAGAGAGGTAGAAACAATTGCATGTTCTCCCATACTCATTTTCAAAACATTCCTTTTTAAGTTTATTAGTGTAGCAAGTGAGGGGTAACTGAAACAATTTAGCATTTTATTTTAGATTCTTAAGCTGCTAAAATGCATGAGCAGACTGCTGCCAAAATTGCTAAATAGAGATGTCTATTTAGACAAAGGCCTGGTGTTACAAGTCTCACAGTGTGTGGGAGGTTTTGTTCAGGTATTACAGCTGAGCTCCAGAAAATAGGGTCTTAGGAAAATGAACACCTTCCTTCTAGAAGTCTTTTAGCTGCTAGTATGGTCGTCTCCTGTGATCCTCGTTCTATTTTTATTATGGTTCCATATTTCTGTTTAGATGGATGGTTTGAAATCGTAATTGGCTGTTTTCATGATGAGCGATACACATTCTTCTGCTGACACTTCTCTGGGAATTTGCTTGCTTTAGGATGCGGAGCAGCTGTGGATTTCTTTGCCCATTTGATGGTATTCTTATTCTTGTATGGCTTAGAAATCCCCGTCAGTTTGTCATTCCCTCTGCGTGAGACAGGCCCAAACCCGCTGCTTCCTCTGTAGGATCCAGCTGATAAACCTCTGCTACGTAGCAAGTTTTCGCTTAAGTCCTTGTTTGTCCATTTTCATTCTTGCCAAGCTAAGCAAGCTGTTTAGACCCCATCTAGTGCTGAATTTATCAGGGTCAGAACTACAGAGAACCCTGAAATAAAGGTCTGACTACATCTGGCTCCTTACGCTTGGCTGTTCCTCACCTTCAGCGGCTCTCTTCAGAACCTGCGAGAGTTCAGACAACTCTCCCAAGAAAGCGTGTTAGAGCCTCTCCTAGAGGGTCTAGACCCACTTCTTTCCTGCTTTTTTGGTAGTACCCCTACACTGAACTACATCACAAGAATTCTTGCTTTGCATATTCCTCAAGAAAATGCATTCCTGTTATGCCTAAAAACGCAGCTAAATGCCTGATTCTTTTTCTTAGAACTTCCTTAAATCTTACAGGATCTGCTTGTGGACTTGATGTTTTTAACTTGTGAAAAACTTAAGGAAATAAGATCTCGGATGATAGGAGATAAAGACCCGAGTCCCAGAACTGAGTGTGGGGGCTGATACGGGAGGATGATGTGAGGACTGAGCTGCAGGGCAAGTGTGTTCCTCTGTACCAGATTAATTCTCTGGCGTTAAAGAAAAGACGGTGGACAGCAGGGAAGACATTTCCAAGTGAATGTCTGGATGCTGGAAGAGATGCTTTTCCGCTTCTTGGTGATTTTCAAGTGGAAGAGCTCCAGTGTCAGGGAATGAGAAGACCCTGATTCAAGCTAGTCTAGAAAAGAGGATGTTCTTTCTCATACTGGGGACAGCTGGATATAGGTCCCTGCCTCCATACGTGCTGCATTATTTCTTTCTTACTGGAAACTATAAACATGGCTTCATATTCCTTTTTACAGAATAGGGAATTGAACGTGGGTCTCCCACGGTCTGGGTAAAAGGGCCCAAGGTGTTTATGCTGTGATACTGCGGTCTTGATTAATCAAGTCATTAAATAAAAATTCGGGAACTACTTGGAACATACTGCTTGAATGCATTAATGTGTTTTAGATGACTGAAAGCATGATATTGCTAGGGGGGAAACATACTACTTAGCAAAAATTTTTGCTCAGTACTTCCTTTAACAACCCGTTTTGAGGAAATTAAGGTAAATGATGCATATCCAGTATATATTCAAGTGCGACCAGTCATATTTAGTTCTCTTTTATGGAAAAATGAAATGATTTAATGCACACGCTTGGAGCTATTTATATTACAGTACTTATGTCTAAGGGGTATTGATGTTAATATGTCACTTCTAATGAATGGAAAACCAGGGTGGGGGAGAAGAGGTGTCTGTGCATCCCGTAAGTGCTCCGTGTGCTCCCCAGTTCTCACAGAAACTCCACATACCTGTGGCTGGCAGGGTAAAGGGCTGGGGGATTGTGCTTTTTTCTTTTTTCTGCCAAAGAAGCTATACCCAATATGTCTCTCGTTAACAATTTTATTATTGTTATGCGTGTGAGATCCTATTAAGGGAGCATTTTCAAAATTCTGAGGAGAAAGATCATATATGAAGAGTCATATCTGTGCTAATGAACACTGCAGTAACATTTTTAGTGTGTCTTTCCATAATGTGCAAGTTTGAATTCCAGTTTGAAATAGTTTTGTAAGAATAGCTAAAAGAAAAAACAGCTGTTTCTATGCTGTCTGCCGGTACATTGCTGCACAGTCAAATACCCGTGGACAAGGGCAGTTTGCACGTGTACATCCTAATCGGGCCCTCTTGCATATTTTCAAGCATCCATGCCCAACTGCCGTTTCCACACGTTTATGTTCCCTCCTTGCAAACCATCTGACTGCTCTTTTTGACATTCATTCAGTGCCGTTAATACCTGCTGGCACAGACAAACTTACCTCTGCTTCTACCCCGCTGCCCCTAAAATAATTAGTAGCATCGTCCACGTAAGGTGGAGAGGGAGGGAAGTAGAGAGGTTTGGGTTTTCAGGATCTTGTGCCTTTTTTCTCCTAGCTCCCACCGTTGCTCTCTTCCTGTAAAATATCTAATTAGTGAAGATGGCTGTTTCCTAGCTTCTTTTTTTTTTCTGGAAAGGAGATTTCAGAAGGTGAAACAGTTTTGAACAGGCCTGCACTGAGAACTAGTTACAAAAATGGAAGAAAATAGGTTAAAAAGAGTTTAATGCTCAGATAAATCATAGTTCTTACCTTTGGGAACGGAGTTGAATCTGGAAAAAGTTGCATGTGCTCTGGGAGAATAACGGTGTAAATGAGTTGCTTGAAGGACCCCAAAACTCCATAGTTCTAATAAAAACATAGAAACACACCAGTTGATGCTTACGCTTGGGTATGGTAGCAAAATGCAAACTTTTAAAGATAAACTCAGGTTGCAGGAGGCAGAAGTAACTGTTGGTTAGTCTGTGCATGCACGGCATTCGTTACAGGCAGAGTATCTCTTTAATAAGCTATCTTTAAATCTTTTAGTATAGAGAGAGTTTACTTTTTCAACCACTGTAAAATTTCATGTTATTTTCATGTTATTACTTTGCCTGCACTACCTGAAAAGTCACATCAGTGTTTAGTCTGTTGAGACACTTTGAAAATATAATTGTTATTTAAGCGAAGCAGCAGGGCAAACACGGCATCAATCAAAGATGCAACTCGCTGAGAATCTCAGACCACAGGGAGCACTGGATTTCTGAACAAAAACCTTTCACAAGCACAGAACAGAAAAATTAACAGAGTCTGTGCACGCAGCTAATGAAACGTAGTAAAGGTGGGGAAAAAAATAAGTATTTTAATGTCTTAGTATTAAAGTACTTATTGTAGTATAGAAAACCAGATGAAAAATGGCTGAAATGCTTGTTCCTTTGAGGAATACGGTGTTGTGTTAGCACTCGACAAATCCGTTACAAAAAGAGCTGGCAAGCCAACAAAAAGGAGACATCGTTAATCCTATTGAAAGCAGCGCGGAACAGAGGAGCGTCCAACTGGGGACCACGCGGCTGGGAACAGTGAAAATACATCACTACCCATTACCCGCTGCTGGGGACGTGGTGTCTCCTTTGGCCAATACAGTGTGTCAGGAATATGTCAGGGATGGGGTTTGGCCCGTTGAGTTTGTGAAGAGGTGTGTCAGGCCCCGAAGGAGAGGTGGGGTGGAGTGGGTCCTGCCGGCAGCTGCGCCCCAGCCGAGGTCTCTCCTGCAGAAGAGCGGGACCTCGGGTGTACAACACCGTTATAGGCACCGCTCACAACCCTCGAACAGGCGTCAGGGGTCCTAGACTAATTTTGCACAGTTTGAAAGCTGACAAAAGGTGAAGTCTCTGTCGCTGGAGCCCGTTGATTCCCGCAGGGTCCTTGTTGGAAGCGAGTTGCTGTTACAGGGATGCCCGAATTGACGGATTTTGGTCTCTGAAGGCTGGTCTCCGTTTGTTCATAGGTTTGATAAGAAATGTAAGTGTTACTGAAAGTCTAAGCGCTGAAGGGGAATTTAATATCTGATGTTACTGTGATGGCTTTGGCAATTTTACCTAAAATCTTTTCATATGTGACTTTATTGCATACTATGCCAGGCAGTTGTGAACCGCACGTTAACATGCGGAAAGGTGGTGCTTACTAACTGATCATGTATTGCTGATAGGATTATAAATCTTCGTTTGTAAATGGGTGACACGGGATTCCTGCCTAGTCCCAGTCTGGCGGGCCCAGGGTATCGCCAGCTCTGCTGCAGGACTGACTTGTCCACCGTTTCTCCCAGGTTCTGCAGTGGAAAGCACAGCAGGAAGAGGCTGCTCAACTACAAGCTGCTGTAGCTGCCAGAAGAAAAGAAAAGAAAGATGAGGAAGAAAGACGGCAGAAAGAACAGGAAATGAGTCGTAGAGCTCAGGACAAAGAGAAAGTATGGGAAACTCTTATACATTTTTGCATACGTTAATGGATACGATTGCCTTTAAAATCTTTAACTGCTCTCACTACCTTGTACTCTTGTGAAGTATTTAGTATAGAGGTGAGCAAATGGATCTTGCTACTGTCCATTTCAGCTGTAAAGCTGCCCGCTCTTACACATCAGTTATGTTACTTCATTACGTTTCTAAAAGAAAAAAAAGGCGTACACAAGTAATTGCATGTGGCTATCTGTGTGTCACAAGGAAGCAGCGCAGAGGCACTGCTGGGGTTCTAACTCTTACACATTTGTGCTTTTTAGCAACGTGGCAAAGACTACGAAAGCTTCCAGTGCTGCAGTTAAGCGTGCTGCAATGCAGCAAATGAGCCTCGCAGAATACTGTCTGCAGGGCGGCCACTGCACTGTGCAGCACCAGGACCTTGCCCGGGGGCGGGAGCACAAGGGCAATATTAACCGTTTCGGCATGCTGGAAGCCTCTGTCACGGTATTCTGAGTACTTACGTGGTGACTGTTTGGGAAATGGCTCTGATGCATAAGTCTAAACTTCATAGAAGATCAGAAATTCACTATAGTGGATGTAATGCTTTTAGAAAATCAAGCCGTGTCACATATGTATTTGTGCTGACCTTTTTATTTTAATGATATGGCAAAAACCCAGGAAGTTGTTTTATTAAAATTTTACCTCTTTTTCTGGTTATTTCTTACACTGAAATCTGTCTTCCTTAGAGTCCAACTCGCCTGTGGTGTATTTGTTAAGACTGCATAATTATTTCTGGAAAAAATAAGTCAGAGAATTTCATAGATTGTTACTGCTGTGTCGTTCAAATGCTGATGAGCAAATAGTCTCTTACTCTGATGGGACGACTCGTGCTGAGGTGTTCGAAAAGGATCGCTAAAAGCTGTGGTCTTACGGGGGGGAGAGGTTAAAGAGAGCGTCTGTCGTGTGTTCGGTGCCCAGCCCAAACCACGACGTTGTAACAGGCCAGTTAAAAGCAGAGTTCCGAAATCAAGGCTTAGGTGTTCCAAATAGAGTATTTTTGCGACACGTGTCGAAGGCTTTAGTGACATCAGTATGTGTCACGCTACAGAAAGCTTGTGCAAAAGAAGGAAACCAAAATCTTAATATATGTTATCATGTTTTCTCTTTAGACTTTGCCTTCTTGTCTTTATTTATCTGCCATGCTTCTGTGTAACATATCTTACTGGGAGCAAACATGATGGGACTTCAACATGACCAGTGAGACACCCTAGAACTTGATGGATGCTCGTGTCAGCAGATGTGTCTATTGCAGTGATATTCCTTGCAGGGAGAAAAACCAACACAAAACTGTCCATACTTACAGCAACTTGATTAAGTTGTTACTAAAACAATTTACAATGCTTACTAAAAGTAGAAAAGAAATTGTAGCAGAGCAAAATTAATGACTTGCAGGCGGGTGAAACTGACTGCCTTAGCAGAAGGATGAAAAAATAAAGTCCTACAGTACTTGGAATTTCCCGATCTATTTTTAAAGCACTCCTTGCTTTGTCCAAAGAAACACGTCTTCGTGCCATGTCAGGTGGGTCAAGAGCAGAAGCCCTCGTGGCTTATTGTATTCCTGGTGGTAGTTTGCGTAACACTTGAATTCGGTGCTATCAGCAACTCTGCAAAGCAGCACTTGATGGAAGTGCTACCTGGAGAACAGAAGGCTGAGCTGCTGAAGCCTTCTTGTCTCCAGATAGAGACTGTCATCTCCTCGTTGTTTCACATTGCTCCAAGTCCCCGGAGCCAAAATTGGAAAAGCTGCCTAATTTCAAATTGATTTTATTTTATTTGTGAGTTCATTGTTCTTGGTCACGATGGCGTTCGCATATCGCATGTATCCAGTTTCTCCTCTTGCTGACATTGGTCACCTGATTCTACTCTTTTCCTGCAGTTTATCTTAAAGATGAAATATACATTCTTGGCAGGGCACAATCTTTCTGTTAAACTATGCTAAATCATGTAGTTAGCAAAATTGCAACTGATTGTCCAAAAGTCAGTTTCAAGAGATGTTTCTCTTTCCTTCAAAATACACAGAATACTGTCGCTTTTCATAGGAATCAGAAAAATTCTGATTGGAAAGGGACCTCAGGCGGTCTCTAGTCCAATCTCCCGCTCAGCGCTGGGTCAGTTCTGAGATCCAGCCAGGTAACTCAAGGTTATCCTTATTTTGATTTGTTTTATTTATCCTTAAATTTATCTCTAACATTTAAGCCTGTCATTTTGGGTTCAGTAGTGGAGAAAGCCATATTTACGTGGTTGTAAACCATGCGCCTTCAGAGAAACCCTGGCTTAGTTTAAATGACTATTGGTTAACCGTTAATTGTCTTATTGTAAATGTCATTGGTGAAATTTTTAGACACAAACCTCTCTAAAAAGACATGGGAATTTCTCAAGACTGTGGGTATGTGCATTGTGTTACAAAACTCTGTTGTGTATGTGATTTTTTTTTTTCCCCCACACTAACTTACCTTTCCTGGTGTTTGTTCTTGGTTGATACGTTGTTACTGTTCTTATGTGGGTGGTATAAAGTTTTAAAATAACAAATTAAGGCAGAACTTCGGCCTTTGGTGTCTGCATTCACCTTCTGTATAGGAGTTGTCAGGGTGAGATGTGGTGACACGCTGACTGGTATGGCCAGCGCGGGGGCTGTCTCAGGCGGAGCGTGTGATGGTGAGACTGTGGTTTCCCCACCGGCAGAGGTACAGAGAGGGGCGGCCTGTGTTTAACGACAGCTCGCTGCTTAGGTTATGAGAATCTTTGCTGCTGCTTTTCTTTTTGTTACAGCTTGTTCTGCTTGTTTGTCTTTGCGCGCTGTGTTTGCAGTGGCAGGAGGCTCTAGAGGCAGGAGGAAGGGAAGCGGCTTGGTGAGGCTGTGGTGACCTCACCTCCAGCAGTCTTCATCTTGTATGACAGTACTTTGGTTGCGCAAACGAACCATGTTTCTCTGGGCAGTGTGTCACGTCTATATAGAGCAGCCCTCTGCCTGCGCACAGATGGGACAGCAGCTGTTCGAGGTCAGCACTCATGTGTCTCACTCCAGTGTATTACATCTTAGATCCTTAAAAAGCGCTGCTAACCTTATCTCGCAGCTGCTGTTCTGGTGGATGTTCTGTGGCAGCAAGAAAAATGTGCAAAATATCCGCGAGCAGTGCAAAAGAAATGCACTCTACCTAGTTTGTAGCCTAGGCAGGATATTTCAAGTACTTCCAAACCTGAGAATGGGTAAAATGACATTAAATCTTAAATACCAATGCTACATTTGCTCTCTTCAACTGCGGATCACATTTTTTCCCTATATATTTAAATATGGAATTTCAGAAATAGAGTTTATGAGAGAGCCTTCAAACAACGTGGAATACAAAAAGGGAATAATTGTGAAAGACAGTTTTATTTCATAAATGTAAGTGTTACAAACAATATTAAATAAAAGCATTCTAAGAAATATGGTTATAGCTGTCCTTGTTTTCGTGCCCTTCATGTGTAAAAATGGCCTATATAAGAAATGATTGGCGTATAGGTTGGGAATTCTGAAATACAAGCACTGTTTGGAAGACTTGTTTTATTCTGAATCATGATAGTTAAAGGTTTTTCTGCACAAAGTCAATCATATAAAGAGGATGGTATTTTGACTGCCATTTCAACTGAAATCTCCAAAAGAAGCTTAAATTCAATATAGTTCAGGGGATGATACAGAAGTTATTTTTATTGCCACTTTATGAAGCTTTTCCTATGTGAGATGATTACATAAGTAATTTTCATTGTAAGAAATTGCCTATATTTTGGGAGGTAGGATAAGCTCTCAGACCTTCACAGAAATGTTATGCATTTAATTGTGTAAAATCAACAGATTACTGAGGTATAATTTTAATTGCTCCTATAATTAATTTTATAATTAACATTTTCTTAGATCATTAAAATTCTTAAGATCATCTTAGATTTTTGCATCTTTTTCTAAAGCTTCTATTATCTATTATTCCATCTGTATTTTAAATTTTAGAAACATAATGCTGTTTTGTCAGTGAATTACAAGTAGCAGCATTGTCGTGTGCTTCTGTCATCATAAACAGTCTTTTTGAAAACTCAGTTTTGATTTTCAAGGTAAATGTTGTCTTTGTTTTGCTGGAAGCAATGTTTTTTTAGTGAACTTTGTAGCTTTTCTCTGTCTATTTGTCGTAGCAATTGCCAGGAAGTCTGTTAGGCCCAAGGCATTAAGGGGTTTCTGAGGTCGCATGAAGCACCGTGCCGTTCTCTGGCTATTCTCTTGGGTTCCGATTTGGAAGTACACCAGGGTATGTGTGTCCCAGCTTGTCTTTCTCTTCCGGTACCTGCACATGGAATGGAGAAAAAAAAGTGGAAATGAAAGAGTACAACAGAGAGAAACTGCAAGAGTGCTGACCATTGTAGGTCTACCACGTCATCCTAACGCTTCTTTTTGGGATAGCAGAGCACTGGTAAAATGCAGAAAAGAGAACATATGATACTCAGAAAACAGAATATATAACACCTGTTGGAGGTGCCATGGAATATGAGTTGTATTACTATGTGGTGGTGAGAAATCCCAGTTTCTCATTTTGCATCCAAAACCCCTCACCTTCCCAGAAAAGCTTCCCTGCGCAGGTGTCCTAGTCTTGCTTGAGGCCTTTCTTTCTCACTCGGCTCTGGAAAAGCTTCATGCTTACACGAGGACCACTCATATGCTGCTTCCTCTCCCCCAGCGCGCTCCCCACAGCCAAACAAACTGGGCTGGTGTGGATCCAGCCGTTTGAGCTAGCCTGGGGCATTTGAACTCGAGGAACATTCACTCGCTTGAGCAGCATAGTTGAAGGTTTTGATGGCCGAGCAGGAAACCAAAAGAGCAAATGAAAGTGGTAGTCTTCAGTTCGCAGAGCTGATAATTCTGTTGGGGGGGCTCCAGACCCTCTCATTCTCCTAGTAAACCTTTACTCAGCACATGCTGTTCTAAAAATACCAAAATTGCTTTTCTTTTTAACTTAATGCTTTTCTTACTGTATTTGTTCTCGCTACCTTGGCTTTTGAATGGTTGTTATTTTGTTTACTGTGTTTGTTCAAACTCTAGTTGAAGAAGTACTGGGCTGAGAAACAGCTGAAGTGGCAAGAACAGGAAGAGAAAGATCTACAACGTCTGGAGGAATTAAGAAAATTAATGGCTGAACAAGCAGTTAAAGACAGAGAAAGGTAAAAGAAATTAAATGTGAAAACCTACACTATCAATAGGGACCTCTTATAATCTAATTTGCTTTGATCTCCCAACTTTCTAAATTAGAATACATTGAGATAAGTAATCATTTTTTTTCCTTCCCATTTGGCAGTTACCCCAGTCCATATACCAAGGATGCATCGTGATTGTATCTTGGATGCAACTTATTTGTTAGTTTGAATTAATTCATATCCATCAAAGTTTTAGACCTTTGTAAGCACTCAACTGTTGCAATCGTGACAGGGTGCGCACGTTAAAACCAGCTCCCTTTGTGATTTTTTAAGTGTTGCTGGGCGATAAGACCTTCTACATTCCCATTTTGCAAAATGATTTATAATCAGGTTTGGTTTGTTTGAGAGGCAGGCAAGAGGGGCACATTAAGCACTTAGCAGCCTTAAAGGTATTTATTATTCTTTTAGAGGGTCTTAAACCACGCATCCAGTTGTGGATGCTCTTCACCTGTTTGATGTAATTTAGGACTTCAGCCTGTTAACATTTGAATCCTTGCCAGGACTTTGTTGCAGAATATGGTCTTTGATGGCCTGTTGAAGAAATACTTGATTTCACAGAGGAGCATAAAAAAACCTGTCTGTAGTCTGGTTATAATTGCTCTCAAATCACAGGCTTACTTTTTTACATAGAGGGAGATACCAAATTGCATGGACCAGAAATGCAATTAAAGTAGTGTTAGAGTACCATTGGCATTAGAATATTAAACTTGGTCTTAAGCATTCTGTAGGAAACACTACTTCAATCTTATTTTGTTACGATATCTTGCTGACAGCTAAATTGAAACGTCTGTATCCTCATGCTACAAATATATCTATAGCTTTCCTTAAATGTACTGCAATGATTTATCTCATTGCAAAATAAAAACACGTACTTGAATTTCTGAGTTTTCAGCAGATCTGATGGGAAAAAATGACTTTCCTTTAAACCTGTGTGCTGCACTGTGCCATACAGTTGGGGGACGTTCTTTTCTCATGCTAATAAACGTTGCAGAATAAAATATAAGGAAATGGCACAGTTCATTGAGGAATGCAGGAAGGAAATAATCACACCTTCGGGCTATTATGCATCAAAAGTGGGTAAATGCTTAGCAGCATGTTTCCCAGAATTGGCGTACTGCACAAAATAAACCAGTTTAAAGATAAATGCTTACTGTTTGTGGAGACTAATAATTCTTTGACATTACTTAATGCTTTTCATCTTCAAAGCCTTCAGAAACATTAATCAAAGAAGGGCCGAGAGATGTTGCTGTTATTAGATGCTGCGGTGCTGTAAGTACGGTACAAGGCCTTTAACGCGTTGCCCTGAACGACGGCAGCCACGCTGGCACAGCGATTTCCCAGTGCGGAACTGCAGTCCTGTACAGACGAATGGTATTCTTACAGGGTTCACCTGTTGCGGCACATAAACTGGTTTTGAGTCTTTGTAGAACTGATCATGAAACGTGGCACAGGCCAGTACCACGGTTCTGATCTGGCACGTTTTCAGGCTTTTTTGGGAAAGGAAAAGATTTTTGGATCGTGAGCTGACTTGTCTATTCCAAGTGCAAGATATAGCCTGGATAGCGCATAGGGTTTCTAACAGGTACAATAAGATATTCAAAAATGGTCTGCTGTTACCCTGAATTGCTTTTGAAATTAATTTAAAATTAATTAATCAGGTTTATAAAAAAGAAAAATATTATCACAGAGTCACTGTGGTGCTCTGTTTATTCAGGTCTCACTTTGTAATTGCGAGATGCTGAATAGCCAGAGCTATGACCAGATCAAAGAAAAGGATTAAAGGCACCTGAAACTGGGTGTAGAATTTCAAGTGTCTAAGTCCAAATTTGCTGTCTATAACTCCTCTGCTTACTGACTGTCTGACAGTGGAGACATTTAACTGATTGGACATTTAATTTATTGGCCTGTAAGTTCCTAGGTAGCTGCAGATTTACGTTGTGTGCGTGCCTTAGAACTGTTGGATACCCAACAGTTATATCCAACTGGATATCCAACTGCTGGATACCCAGCGCTTGCCTCAACGCCCCTGGGTTTCGGTTAGGTGAGCTCCCATAGATGTTGATCGAGTAAAAGACGGCGAGAGTAGTGTTCGACACAAAATCCTAAAAAGCAGTGCTCTCTGCGTTTGGAAACATGGGAGGGGGGAAGAGGATTGTGCTGTGATTTCTGCTTAAAGCACAGTATCTATTCTGTATGAATTTTTTATCCAACAGTCATTTCATAAAAAATTTGTAAAACAGCATTTTAAAAAGTCATGGGGGCTGGGGTAAGAACCTAGGTCTGCCCAGATCCTGTCGACTGCCCTGACAAGTACGTGCAAATCGTACTCCTTTTTGCTTTCTTCTCTTCCCATTTATTTTGTATTGTTCGTGGATAGTGGTCCGGCTATTAAAACAGGGGTGGAGGTGCCCTCACCTAGACTATTGTATATTCTCGATGGATGTGATGATTGCTGATAATGCAGAAAATGCAGATTTGGACTCCTTCAGGCTAAGAACCGGAGACTAAAACTGCCTGGACAAGAGCTCTGGTTACTGGTGTGTATCACAAAACGTCTGGGCCGGCCACATTTGAAAAGGAAAGCAGAAAGTTCTCATCCTTTTTTTAATGTAAATCAAAGGTTTAGTAGATGGCAGCTCCAGAGAGAGAAATGCTCCAGAACCGCAGCAGGTACCAGATAAGTGGCGTGCGTTCCCCTTACTGGCGTGCAGCAGGAGTTAACCCCATGAGACCGGGGCAGCCGCTGGGACTGCTTCGGGGGCGTGCAGTTAGCGTTGGCAGGATACGTTTGCAAGTGTCCCACCGAGAGTGGAGGGGTAGCGTGGGCGTACATCTGCGGCATCCTTCAGGTGAACGTAGGATCAGGCATTCAGCTGTTCCCAGTGCCTTAAGTTAGGTCTACATGCCTGTGGCTTTAGGACACTGAATTATAAGCTCTCCTTTAATGTGGTATTCGAGAACTACAAACTGCATTTAAGTCTTACTGTGCTTCGAGAATGAGCATCCAAAAGGGGGATGTCTGTCTGTTGCTCACAGTGCACTTCTCCCTTTTTTAATCTATGCAGTGAATTTCAGTCAGGTCCCGCATCGGGGCCTTTGGGGATGGAATGGATTGAATAGACGTAACACCTTCTAAAAGAATATTCCCCACCCCCACCCCCCCCAGCAACAGATATTGTATTAATGTTGCAAATTAATGAGAATTAAATCGGCATGACGTTGTGCAAATATATTCACTCGCTGGCTGTGAGAAATAGGTTGCCCGGCCCTGTTGTCCTGCGAGGCAGCGGGTGGGAGCCATTGCAAGCATTTTATCCCCGCAGCTGCTGCTGCTCCGGGCCCCGAACACACAGGGCAGGGGCGGGAGAAAGGGTTGCTCTGTGCCAGAATTTTATCTGACAAATTAATGTGTAAAACACTCTCTCTCCCAGCTGCCTTGTGCCTCGGCGACTCTGCGCGTTGGCTCAGCCTGTCACGGCTGGAAGCGCGAGCAGACCTTCTTAGCCACTGCATAATGCTTTCTGAGGGTTATAGGAGATTTATTCGACTGACAACAGTTAACAGGATAAGTTTTGATATAGGGCAAAAGACCTATCTCTATTATAACCCAATTTTTTAAAGTTTTGCTAGAGCTTTCATAATAAACACAGTAGTGCATTTTTTCCTATTGAATTTTTATGAGACAGTGTCTGAAAGCAGAGTTTTAATGAAATTATGCTTATCAAAAATTACATAAGTGTGTACCCACAATACTTCAAAAAGGTAGCTTCACTGAAACTAATCAGCTAAGCTCATTTTTCAGCTGGTGATTTATTAAAATTGTTACTTACTGTGGTACTTAAAGTAAAATTGTGTATTAAGGCATTTTAGTTTTAAGCTTCTCTGTAAAATTGAGTTTACTTTGAAGAAATAGTAGCTAAAATATTGTTAAGTATAATAGAGTGAAAGAGAATTAACAGCTTTATTTGGATGTGGACGCTGTAAAATCAAAGCTCAAGTAAACATTTAAAGCTAAGTATAAAAGGTATTGGAAGAATGTTCCAACTAGGAGAAGAAATGAGGAACACGATGTACGGTTGAACATGTGTTTACAAGGTTCTCTGCCTGCCCTGGGTGTAGATTTCGTAGCTCCGCCATTGCCCTCTGACAGTGAAACTTAATCTGTGTTAATACTGGCCTTGGTCTCCCGATCTCCTTGGGATAACACAGTCATGAAAACATGAACCTTCTTCTTGGGAGCAACCAGTGCTGCATCCAGACGCCAAGTCCCTGCTCTGCCTGTCGGTGACTCTGGCTGTCAGCTGCAGCCCCTTACACCTATTCTAACCGGGCATGGAAACGTCGTAACACGTTTCCTTTTAGCCATGCCTTACGCTCCCATGAACCGGAAAACTGCTGCAGTAGAGACGAGGCATTTGCAATGAGACCTGGGGAAGTACCCCTCAGGTTTCCTTCTTGGTGACTTACACGAGTTCCCAGGGCGCGGAATTTCCTATTTGATAACCCTGGAGTGTGTTAGAACATGCACCAGAGCAGTCAGCACAAGCAGAGGGAAAGGTTTGCAATATAATATAACCTTTGTCATTTTTTCAGAAAAATATGAATATCTGCTTTTAATTACGTTTTCTTCATGTAAAAATCAGATTAGGCTTTCTCCCTGCAACAAAATTACCTCTGAAGATGACTCCTGTCGCATTCATCTGCCTAAAATACGATGGCTACAGCAAGAAACCGAGAGCCTCTCTGGGGGAACCCCAGGCAGCTTTGGGCCACTCTCTTGGGACAAGTTTGTGCTGTTAATTGCTCTGGGATTATCGATGCAATGGTCTTTTCTAGCTACCAACATCACTGTACATTTAGTTCTGATTTTTGCAGTTTATAGCACAAGTAATACACTCCTTTGAGCTTACTAAAATTTCAAGAGTAAGAAAATAAAAATACATGCTTTATTGTAGCTGAAGCAGCTCTTTCTTCCCCATTTCTCTAAAGGCAAGTTAAAATTTGAAGGGCAAAAGAAGGCTAATTGTCTGGCTGCAGAGCATGGCAATGGCAACTCCTACGTAAGGGCTACAAGCGACGTACTGAAGAAAGCCCCGCAGCTCCCCGAGAAACGGAGTTTGGCAGTGGACGGGGCGCTCTCAGGAAATGCAGCCATGGTAGTGCTGTCAGGGCTGTGAAAAACTGTTGCTAAAAGTTGACCAGCAAAAACAATGCCGGTGGTAAATTTTCAGGATTATTTGTGCTACTCTCTAATTTTTTCTTGAAGAAGGCTGTAATTCTCAAGTTTTCTTGCTTCTTCCAGTAACAAGATTGAGAGTGATGTGTTTCTTTCAATGGAAAGGGTTACAGGAAAGAGTTCTGCCATACACAGATGTCGGAGAACATTTCTTCTTGGCAAAGAAAATAGGGAAAAAAAGAGTAGCAGGGCTATATAAAGCGTGCTAGAGAAAATCTGCGTTCTAGAAATGAAATCTGAAAGGTTAGCCAAGTTGTTTAAAACAAAACAAAAGCCAAAAACAAATAAAAAAATACAGCTCCACAAACCTCTCTCCTCCAAAAACCACGACCCAAAAAAGTCCAACAAAAATAACATATTCAAATGAAAAAAGTATTTTTTGCATTTTTCGGGTGTTTTGATGAACCACCGTATTCCTATTGTTAGGTGGACATAGAAAACATCAGACTAGGTTTTGAACTGAAATATCGTAACAGAAATTTAAAGTTACACCTGAGCGATGTTTTTTCCGTTTGTGTGTGTGCTGTTCTGCAGGGTAAAGTTTAGACAAGCATTGCTAGAAAAACGGTTGCTGGAGAAAAAGGAAGCAGCCCTACAAGGAGCACGTGAAGACGAGGAAAAGGAGAAATGCCTTGAAGCGCTCCGGCAGCAGGTGGGTTTTATTTCCTGTGTACGGTATTTTCCTGTGCAGTAATGGTACCAGCGCATACTGCCGTGTTACGGGAAAGACAAAAAGAACAATCTATAAAAAGCAAATAAATGGCAAAGTTAAAACGCACTTTTGGTCTGACTCTAACAGTAATTCTGTCATGTTATAAATCCGAGGTGCTTTGTAACTCCGACAACAGGAACATTGTGATGTTAAATCGCGCTGTAGAAGCTGTTGATATCTGAAAATAGATACTATTTTTTTCTGGGTTGGATGTGATTTCTCTTTCTCTTTGTTTTTTTTGTTTGGTTTTTTTTTTGTGGTTTTTTTTTTATATAATCTTAAGTCTGCCTTGAGTCTTAGGCAAGATTTATGTAATTTAACTGACAGACCTTGGATGAATTTTCTTCGGAGAGATTTAACTCTTTGTTAAACTTTTGCATGTAATTTTAAAAAGGACATCCCAGAAAATGCTTACTAATCATTGTCATAGTAAATGTAGTGTTTGGTTTTTTGTTTGTTTGTTTTTCCTACTGCTGACTTTTGAAGCAGTAATTCCACTTTCATTTATATTTTTCTATCTAATCCCCTTGTTTTTTCCTCCAAAGATTAAAAGGAAAAAACTGGAGTTCGCATTCTTTACACTCCAGGAACTGCAGCCTAAATGTGCAGCCAAAGGAAAATAAGGGAGGGAGAAAAGGTGCTCTTCAAACCCTTTTGCTTTTGGATAATTTAAACAGCACTAATGCAGCAGCGTTCTCCCCGGGACTGCCCGTGGTTAAAAATCCGGTATTTGGCGCAGCCTTGACCTCACCTTCAGCACGTCCTTTGGCTCCAGGATTAACCATCCCAGTGCGGTGTGCGTGCCAGGGAAGTTCCTCCTCAGTCCCTCGTGGACTCTTTGTGGCCTTACAAGTGCTTTGACTTCAGTGTTTGGGTGTACAAAGTCAAGAAGAAAGAAGGTAACAGAGTTCAAATACTCCAAGCCATGCTCTGCAGGGAGGGCTGAGCATGACAGGAATAAGGAAACCCAAGGGATCATCGGTCTGTTATTTCGGTCATTTTTTCAATGCTGAACTCGGGCTTATTTCCAGTCAATAGTACTTTATTTTTAATGATCTGATTCAATTAAATATTTTGCAGTATTAATGATGTTATTTAAGTTGTCAATGCATTTTTAGTAATAACTCTATGATGTCTTTTCTGAGTAACTGGTTGAATTGCATTGTCTTTTGCGTCAGATTTTACAAGAGGCTGGTTGAGTCACGATCTGTTGATCTCTTCTGACTGACCCAATTCGCTTATCAAAGTACAAAGTGCTCTAGAATGGCCTTTGGCCGGGACAGTAGAGCTCCCGCTGCATTACGTGTTTCTAACAATGGTTCTTCTCTGTGTTTCTCACTGATGAAATACTGCTTCATAAAATATGCCCCGTGGTTGTATGTGGAAAAAATAAGATCTTCAGTAAAGCCATCCAGTCTGTATGTTTTGACAGCCAGTAAATACAAAGATGATATTTTATTAAAGAGATGGGAAAAAAAAATTATCATACACAGTTTAAAATATTTTTTCTGGTTTTAACCATTCAGGTGGTGTCCTGACTTCTATTATTTTGCTCGTGCATCTTTCTATATTTTCCGAGTTAGTATTAGCCTATATCTGAATATTTTAACCCAAAGAAAATAAGCAATGAAAAAAGGATCTTCAATCTGTAGACCCCGCACTTGACTCTTGCACAATATACTGTCTGACAGAATCTTTGATACCCATCGAGCCACAGGAAATTAAACAGTTAAAACAGACACACTTAAGGAAAAAACCCAAAGAATTACGTTATTTGTGGCATATCACTCAATGAGATTGTCCATGACTCGGTAAAAATTGTGAACTACTGCTCTGAACACCTTTGTTTCCGTCAGAAGAAAAAGAAGAAAGTTTGGACTTCCAGGAGTGTGGGTATTGCTAAATTACGAGTCTGCGGGTTGCTTTTGGTTACTGGTTTTGAGTGTCAAAGCAGGGGATGCTGTGGCTTCTCTCATAGCATCCCTGTGGAGCTGAGGTCTCCTGCGCAGTGGGACCGCACCCGGGTCACCGCGCACAGATCGGGAGCGCGGGTATTCGGGAAGAGCTGGTTTCTGGTAGCCTGGAGCTTATTTCCTACCAGGACTGTGATGAGGCAGCAACGTACGCTCCCTCTTCACAGAAATGCCGTCGAGTTTCAAGTTCAGGTTTTCAAGGAGTGACAATTGGCACTCACACTATGCAGGTTATTCTGCGTTAAGCTGCCCACACGGCAGGCGATTCTCCACTTTACAGCAGTTCTGGGCATGCACAGTGCTGTATTACCTCCAGCCAATTAAATTGTCTCCGTTGGCAAACGTGAAGAAAAATCTCCCCGATTATTAGTCTCTGTCAGAGTGGTTTTACTCTGGATTCAAGTTTTAATCTTTACAACTTTTATATATGGATACAAGGTGGTTTAAGACAACTTCTGGAATTTTTAAACCAGGTAAATGATCAAGTTCTCAAAGGACGTGGGTTGTTGAAAGCACCCTTTTGTCACCCTAGGTGTATGCAGATAAAAGTAATAGTTATTTTCGTATCATGTATTTTAGGTTGCCGTTGTTGCAAAACTAGACCCAGCTAGAGCAGTGGCTGATACGGCGGCATCGAGAGCTCGGATGGGCATTGGCACCAACGAAGAGTTTGATCTTCAGAAGCCACTGTTTAAGTTGCATACGTACAGCGAGCAGCAGGTAGGTGTCTGTAATCGTACTGTATAGGTCAGTGTATGCACACGTATCTTGATAGCCATATATGATAGCACCAATAATACAGCCTAAATAGCAATATTAACAGTAGAATATAGAATATAATGTGTGTAAAAATAAAAGCATGAGGAGTAATAGGTGGGGTAATCTCTGACCCGACGTAGGCGCTGGAGCAGCACAAGAGCTGGAGCACAGAGGTCCGTTCAGTCCTGCCGGGCGCTCCCTGAACAGCATCTCCCGCTGCCACCGCTGGAGAGAGCATGCGGGCGTAAATGGGCCATTGGGCTGTTCCTGTGTTTGCTGGGCATTTTGAGCGATCTGTTTGCTGCTTTTTTGTTTCAAAACTCCCCCCTTCCACATTTTTATGCATTTATTTAAACGAGTGCCTCCTTTTCACCTGCTCCAGTTTGTGTTGGGCTAAGTATTTGAAGAGAATTGACTCAGCATAAACATTCTCCGGACCGTATTCCAAAGAGCTGTGTCACAGGTAACTTAACTATGGGGTATTCCTGTTTCTTGGAAGAATATGCACAGGACAAAACTCTTCATAAGCTGAAAATTAGATCTTGACTATCTTTCCACTGTTGCTGGACTGAAGATCAGTTGGGATGTGATAGGCAAGGGCTAAAGGAGAGGAAACCAGTGAGGTGTAAACGAAGCAGGAAACTGAAGTGACTACGCTCCTATTGGAGGTCACTGGAATTGCTGAGGACGGTGCTAGCTCAATTTCAGATGGAATTAAGCGACGTAGGGGAGGATTTTTTGATTCCCTTACTGTTCTGCATCTGCTCAGTCCATGCGTTTGAAATTATTCCCACTCTGGAATTTGAAAATTATGTTTACAGAAAGACAAGTGCTATGATATAATTCTATGGCATAAAAGCTTTCTCTCAGCACTAAGCTGAAATTTGACAATGTCTATAATTAATCTTGTCCAGCACTTCCCGTTTTAAGACATTTTTAAAGCTTCTCAGTTTGGTAAAGGAGACGTGGTACAAGAGATGTAGTTTTTGTTTGGCTATGAAAATTTACCCAAATCTGACCGATGTACGAGGTTCTGAAAAGCCTTACCTTAAAAATGCTCTGGACATGTGTATTTGGGATTGATACCTGAATTCTCGGAATGTTCTTCCCGTTTCGACTGCAGCCGGGTCCAGTACTGCTCGGGCTGCAGTGGCGATTCCTGCCGAGCGTGTTGGCGTGCTCCATCCCCGAGCCGCCGCGGGTTCGGATGGCGCTGGTCTGCCCGGCAGCTCTGGGCACTGTGGCAGGCGATGCTAGACTGAAGGCAACGCGTCTCTCTCTTGTACTCCCCCACCGTGGCCCATGGAAAAAGGATTTGAAAGAGGCTTACAAATTTTGTCAAGTAACCTTTGGACAAATTTTAGCAGTAATTTCCCTGGGCATTCATTGTTGTTATGTATGTTAAAATGGAAGTGGTACTGCCGTGTAGCCATTGTGAGACTGCGTAGCTGTGAGAAAAATCATAAACGCGTTTGAAGCAGTCGGATTCCATAGAAACAAACAGGGGGGGATTAAAAGTCTTGTGCTGAGAGCAGGGCTGTATTGATGGGCAATGTCAGAGAAGTCCAGCTCTTCAGCGAGCAGGCTGAACTCAGAGTCGCTCGGTTTCTCACCCCTTGAGTTTTGCTGAGGCATGACAACCAGGGCTCTTTGTTAAAATAGTTTGTGATCATTAATATTAAAAACAGTACTATCAAGGTATGTGCAGTGAGATAAGGCTTTTTCACTGTAGAGTTTGTCTGCTTTTGAAGGCTTTATTTTATGACTGTGATTTTCTGACTGCCTTTCAAAACTTTTAAAATATATACATCCACAGATAACCTGTAAGATACACTGCGTATATGAGGAAAGTATGGTTTTATTTCCATTTATCATTGCTGTCATTTATTTTAACAGATCATTTCTGACCCTAGACTTCGCGTTGAGCTAGCTCTTCGAGAAGCTGGACTTCATAAAACACTTTATGCAAAAGAGATTTTACCAAAAATTCCTCCACTGAAGGTTCCAAGAAGAGATATGGAATCTACAGCTTTTAAAATGTAGAGCACCTCTTGTACCATGAGGAGAGAAGCTTCAGGGGTATTGTCTGTAATGTGAAAACTTTAAATAAACTTCCCCTAGGCTGTGCCACGGAACTACTTAGTTCTCAGTGCGCGCAATCATTCAAAAAACGGTGGTGCCTTCCTCATGCTGTGCCACGCCATTTTACGCCTGCCCTGGTGAGGGTTCGAGAGGTTCGGTGGGTGTAGGCTCTTGTGGTGTAATTCCCCATGTCCCTTCCACTGGGAGAGAGGACGCCTGGGCCGGGCGGTCTCCTGCAGCCACTACAGCCCCGTCCGATGCATGGCATCTGCGTAGGAGCTCTGGTTTTTCACTGGCAGCATAAATCCAGAATGGCTTTGCGGAACAGTCACTTTAGATTATGTTCCGATACATGAATACATCCCACAACTTCCACTGCAGGTTGCTTGAGAACTTGATTCCTTTAGTTATAAAATCTTCATTATCATGAATGTTTCTATTATTCCTTGATTACTATAAGAAGAAACTTAACCTTTGTCTATATTTAGAAACCAATTTACTGCATCATGTTTACTGCAATCCAGTCGTGCAATTTCATATTGCAGATTAGTCTTTCAGTATAAATTATAAATTAAAAATAACATTTCAGATCTGGGATTTTTATTTTGGAGCTGAAACTACTGAATATGATTCTATTAAATGAAAAGGAAATTGATGCCGTTTCATTTTGTGACTGATTATGTTTCCAAGCCTGACATGAGTATAAAATGCAAGTTACAATTGGCAGTTTAACCAAAAATTTCTAAGGATGACGAATATCAGAAAGATCTGAACATCCATACCTGTGTATCTAGATAATTATAGGAACGTCATTAGCATAATGCTGTAATGGCTTATAGGTGTTAACGGATGCCATACCTACAATGCCTTGTGAAACAGGCAGGAATTCCTCCCTGCCGAAATGAGACGCTGAGGATGAGGGCAATGGGGGTCCTGTCTGTCTGCCCCCACCGAGCCCAGGCTGCAGGTCCAGCAGACGCCAAGAGGTTTTGCTGCTGTCACTCCGTGTCCCCGCCTTGGCCGGCACCAACCGCAGGCACTCTGCTCGCATGTGTTCGGCGACTGCACCGCGTGTTTTGCCATCAGAGACAAGCAACGTTCAGGTTTCTCACCTCAAACCGACACTAACGCTGGCAAAACCTCGTAGCGCAAGGCTGAGCTGAGCAGGAGTCTCTGAGCGCCTGGGGACGGGGTGTGCGCTGGCCTGGGCGTTTGAGGGCGCAGAACAGGCGGGGACGCTAAGAAGGGTGCCAGAGGGTCCGGGGAAGAGCTGGTGCGGCAGATGTTTAAGAACAGGAGCAACATAATCTGAGTATTGAAGCTAAGGTCTTTTAATGGGGGGAGAAATGCTACAGAGACTGCCCAAAAGCCGTGGGAGCTGGCTGTCTTCTGCATTTAGCTTTTGCATGTTTGTGCTAAAAATACAATTCTGTGTATATTTGTGCATTTTATTTTGGCGTCTCATTTGGGGTAACTCAATATTTTTAAAACGCGCTTGGCCAGCTTCACAACTTGTTGGATGTTCCTGCAGGGGAGACCAGCGTTGCTTTTCTTCTCTTTTGGAGACCAGGTTGGCTTCTAGGCCGCTTCCCAGAAACGGAAGATCCCAAACTTAAGGCAGCTGATTAGCTGATTTTATTTTTGGATGAGCCTTTAAAAGCAAATCTACAAGATAATTTCGGTGGTGCAAAATCTTTGCAGATTATAGTTGTCTCTTCATCTTTTATACATATCAAGACATTTATGAAAAAAGAACTTTTAAATGAAGCAGTCAGTTGCTTTTAAAATAAAGGACTCTGATTTTTAGGCAGTGCCTTGTGATTGTCTTCACATCTTCTGTTTCGCAGGGAACAGACTGCGCAGAAGCACGCTCACATCTGGGCCAGCTCACTGCAGCCAGGGACCGGGGCTTGTCGCTGGTACGGTGAGACCAGGAGGAGGGTTTTCAGAGGGATTCTCACAAGAGACGATCAAAACCCTTCAGGAAACGGAGGTGCTTATAAGGACGTTGGTTTACATGATAAATGCTTTCTACACTTTTTTTAAAAAATGAGATTTTGCGAGTTATTTTTATACAAAGGTGTATGAAATTACTTGCACATAAAAACAGTAATTTGGAAGATGTTAATGGAAAATAGACTTCTCAACCAGCACCTCTTGCATCCCCACTTTGTTGTTTCTGACTCGGTAAGGGCAGCTCAGAATTCAGCTGTCCTTTATGCCAACGTATGGAGTGTGTACCGTCTGACTAGCACTCTGATTTTTTTAAAGCCTGGGAAAAGCTTCTTAATGAAAATTAAGTTACTTGGGTTCGAGATGCACTACTTATCTGTGAATTTTGGTAGTCAGAAAAGTGGCTTAAATGTTAAATAGTGCCTGAAAGTCAAGTATCCCACCGGCGCAAGATCAGTTAGTGTGGTATCCAGCTGTTGCAAAACAATTGAAGTTTGTGCCAACTTCTGTGCATATAAGGTTGTACGCACATTTATGTGTGTATTTATAGAAAAAGAAAACCGTAAGTGATTGCAATGCCGGTTCTGACCCCTCTGAGAATAGAGGGGGCTTTGCACTAATGGTCAATGTTTTGAAAAGGAGCTCACCAAGGACACGCGTTCCGAGCTTTCTAAACTACTGGCTCATCTGAAACCATTAAAGAGTGTCAAACTTAGAACGTGCAGCGGAAAAGCCATTTAACAACATAATCATTAAGTTAAAAGCAAAATAAGAAAAACAAGAGTCTGTTCACTGGGCGATGTTCTAGAAAACAGGGAGTTCACGATCTCCTGCAAAGTTAAGACCAGGACTGTGCTTCTGTAAGCTGCAGCAGAGCAAACCTCACCTATGAAATTAGGCTAAATGTTCAAGTATCGTATTTCTTTTTCTAGGGTGGTTTTAAATTATTTTCACAAAGAACTGAAGGTACGTGGTGCTATTAGTATAAAAGTTTCTTACGTGGACTTTGGACTTGTCAGAAGGGAGGGTGAATGGTAGGTTAGATGGCTTGTTAGGTGGCTGGAGTGATTTGTGTCCGTTCTGGGAGGACGCTGGCTCCTGTCCTGAGATTCCTTCCCTGACATTAATATTTGAGCCTAAAAACTGCAATCTGGGAATGAAAACTAGGATCCAATCTCATTTTCTTGTAAAAAGTAGAGTTTGCTTTTTCACGGCAGCACACAATGTATCAAAGATCAAAGTGCTGGTAAGTTGGAGCGGCTCGGGGGGACCATGGAAGTGGAGTCCCAGCACCCGCACGGCCCCACTCCACCGCCGGCCCTGCGCCCCAGAAACAGACCTCTGCGGGTGGGGGGAGGCGGTGGCACAACGGGCAGCAGGGGACAGGAGGGACACCAAGAGAAGCCCCCACATTTGGGAGGCCAATCGAGCTGTACCTGGGTGTAGAAATATTTCCGGGACTAGAAGGGCCCTGAGGTTGCTGGTGAAGCAGATTTTAAGATGTTGACTGGAGAACAAGTGCCTCAGGGATGGCCCTCAGCATCTCTGTAACTATCTTTAGGCTCACATGTTTCGTGACCTTAATATTGTTAATATCTTAAGATCCTCTACCATGTTTTTTGATGTTAAGATTTTTTTTACAAGAACTTTTAAATCCTTTAAGTTATTGTTCCAAAGGTGACAAAATTCATTTAGAAGTAAGCTTGTTAGTGAACCTTAAGAGCTGGAAGGGATTTCGGTGTGAAATTCTTCAGGCTGTAGGTGACCCTCTGTTGAAAAAGCCCTCCACTCAACCCAGGCACGGTTCAGTCTCCGACAGCTTGTGGACACACTTGACGGTGATTTTCTGGTTTGCTGATGGGTGTCGATTAGCAGATGACTGTGAAAGATGCAGTCCCTAGGGGTTACCTGGAGTCGGGTCAAGGTTGTACCAGTAAGGCGTGCTCCCCATCCCCTTCCCTCTCGGGGGTCCCCGTGTGTGCTGGGGGCGAAGCCGCAAGGTGGGGTCCTGCACACCGACCCCTTGTGTTCACACATGCTGAGGCGCCTCAGTTTTTGACGGATCTTTAGATACTGTATGAATGAAAGCTAAACAGCCTTCGTAACAGCAATGAGTAACAATAATAGTCACAAATGTGGGTTAATTTTGCATGTCATTTACTTAGGTTTTGGCTTTATGCCAAATGCAAAGGGATCTCCTTCCTAGAGGATCGCTGTGGACAGGAGCCACCCTAATGGGACAGTCTTTTGCAACCAGCGAAGACGAGAGCGAGGAGCGTGCTGTTCGGTAACACAGTCCCGATTTATGTGCAGATTTTGGCTGGAGCTCTCCTTGGGTGTGCAGGTGTGTTGGTGCAGTTCAGCCTGTACTGGGGGTCCACAGCTCCTGCACGGCTGTGTTCGCTGGATCCAGCTACCTGCGGAGGGCACTCGCCCATGGGAGTGCATCATGGCCCACTCTGCCTTTCCCATTTCCCAGAAGCGGGGGCCGCGGTGTGCCGGCATGAGCAGGCGGCGTGCCGGCATGGCGGGTCCTGCAGACCCGCTCCGTGCTGGCTGGGGCCCGGCACCCCATTGCTTGTGCAGCATCGCCCATCAGTGGGTGGAGAGAAGCGCGTTTCGCTTCATCCCCAGGCGCTTCCGGATGAAGGTGGCGATCAGGCGCTGGGGCCGCTGCTGGTACTCCCCCAGCACCTCACGGGGCACACGGATCTGGTCCCCCTCCAGCCGGTCCAGGAGTGTCACGCAGACGACGGCAGCTGCAGGAGGGCGAGAGTGCTGGTTACCTCGTGTGTGACACAGGCACCCGCCGCCTTAAAACGCTGCCCTGCAGGGAGGGAGGGGGCCCTGCTCCTGCTGCCCTCCCCGGGACCGTGGGGACCAAAGCAGCAGGACCCCCACCACTCGCCCCACTGCTTTTCTAGCGAAACGGGGCAAGGCAGCTGCAGCTGAACGGCCAGGACTTGGGATAAGGCGGATGAGGGGCGATTAAGTTTTGTTTTGTCCAACATGCGCTCAGGCCTTTTAAAACAAACCTGGTTTTTATTGAGCCACAAACTTTGTTTTAGTGTACTTTTCTAGTGAAAATCATTAGGAATGCATTTTTGGCCTTCAGGTTGTCTGGAAGTTTTTAAGGCCAGGCTGGATGGGGCTCTGAGCAACCTGGTCTAGTGGGAGGTGTCCCTGCCCATGGCAGGGGGTTGGAACTAGATGATCTTTAAGGTCCCTTCCAACCCTAACAATTCCATGATTCTATTCTACGGATCTCACACCAAAGCAAACCCTCGGGTTGGGTTGAGCACAGGGGTGTGGGAGGACTCACCTTTCAGGCCGCACAGCCCGCACAGGGCAGCAAATGCCGTGGACTCCATTTCAATGTTCCTTACGCCAGCGTCATAAGCTCTTTTTAAATACTCTAACTTTTTTTCACTGGAAAAAGAGCACAACGCTCCGTCTAATCTCCCCTGACCTTGAAAGGAAGAAGAGAAGTGTCACTGCTGTCCCTGTGAGGGTTTGCAGTCATGGTGAACAGGGTGTAGTTTCAAATGGCAAGTCCAGCAGTGCCTACATTTTGTCCAAAGCCAATTAAGTTTTCCTTTGAATAGTTACTTAATTCATATTAACCTTAGTGTTTAAACCCAGTGTGCTATGTCCGTGTATAGGGGAGAAAATTACGCAGGTTTTAACACTTGTAAAAAGGACAAGCAGGCCGATGAGTTAAGTGCAGGGGGTATAGTGCACTCTGCAGCGGCAAGACATCGCAGCTCCTCTGAGGTCTGTGGCATACGTCACCTGCGAAGGTCTGCCAGGTTAAATCAAAAAAATGCCAAATTACGGTGGAAGAGGGGCATAGCAAGCTGCGCAGAATGGGAAAATTGGGGAGAGGAAAAACCCCTTTAATTCAGGTTTAATTTTTCTTAAGGGGCTGCCATGGATGGCAGGCAGCTGGAGCTGCTCCCGGCTCGGGTGGCACTGGCGCCAGCCATGGAGCTGGGTTCCAGGGCACTGCCACCGGCGCTGGTGCTCCCTCCTACTCCCGCCCTGGGACCCGAGGCCGTGCTCGGTGCATCCAGGCACAGGCACCCATCCCGACCTTCTCCTCTAGCTGCAGGGGTGGCTTTAGCTGTGCTGCAGCCACTCCTGGGTCCACCGAGCGGACCCGTGCCCGATGCCGCTACTCCTCTCGCACGCCATGTAAAGGCCTTTGTGCAAGCAGAACGTATACCTGCGGCTGTGCTGACCTGGGCAGAGCGCTTTGTTTAATTGCTGTTCCTACTGTTAATCCTCTCAAATGGCTTTTTGTTTAAATAAAACATGGCCTTGAGCAATACACAGATGGTCGCATTTGCAAGCAGATCCAAAGGTTTATAAATAGTCCTCAGATTATTAATTCTTCATTTATTACATTTCATCTACTCTGCAATCAGCATTTAATTTTGCAAAGGAAACAGTTCCAGAGTAACCCAAGTTTGTTTACATAAATGTCACACGCTTCCTGACATTTTTCTAGTGTTTGGTAGTTCTGAAGTTACCATCTTGTTGTAGGAAACAACTCAGCGTAACCCATCTGCTGGGCTTGCTGCAGGACTGTGGCCAAGGGGATGTTTTCTTTGCCAGGGTCAGGCCACCAGCCTCCTGCTTTCGGAGGGTCTGTGACCGCGCGTGGCTCCCATGTCACTGCTGGACTGGGGGGCAGCAGAGGTCCCCGGGCACCTGTGTTGTCCCAGGGAGCACCGGCTGCTGGGTGGATCTTCACTCTTGATCCACCATCAGCTACAGCAGCGCTGGCCTTGCAGGTGACATGACAAAATTTAACTGTCAGATGCAAAAGAGACCAATTGGCAGAGGAGGCCTCGCCCTGGCAAAGTGCTGAAATTGGCATTGCACGTTCTGAAGGTACCCTGCTCTGACCTTGGAACAATCTCTTAACGTAGCAGGTGGGTCTGCTCCTGCAGCCCTTAGGCCTTGCTAGCCTGGGTGGTTTTGTCTACATAGGAATGTAAAGACTTGGCATTATGTTTGAGGGGAGGAAGGACAGTCAAAGATCATTTTACCTTCATAGAAGTCATAGGTGCACATGGTATGGCCAATGAGGGTGGGAAAGTCAGGGATCTCCTTGCTGCAGGCAAGTAGTTCCTCCGTGAGGTCCTTGTCCAGCTCAGTGCTCCGCACCACCACGTCATCCAGCACCACCTGCTCGAACTGTGGCTTGAAGGAGGAGTCCACCGCCATGTCCGTGATCACAACAGACCCGGCCTCAATCCCTGTGAAAATGAAGGCTGAGGCTAAGGCAAAGCTCATAACACTTGTGACCTGCTGCAAAACTTCAGCACGACAGGAAGATCTCTATAGATGTATGTGTGACTGTGAGGTTGTTCTTTTTAGTGAGTAAAACAGATGTGAGAGAATAATTTAAATTCGTGCAGCAGCACAGATGTACAAGTAAAATGTACAGAATCAGCACGCGATGACTGACTGTGGGAATGTGCTGAGTGACAGAGTTTTAATTGCTTCTGTCTTGCAGAGATCACACCCCACCACCAGCTTGTGCAGGCGTGAGCAGCACCGCTGCCCCAGCCACGGGTCCCACCAGCACGGAGGACTGTGGGCACTGGGACAGCCGGGAGGATCTCAAAGCGTGAGAGTGACTTCTAGTCAAGTGTTTTCTGTTTGACAAGTGATATCCAATTGTGAATTCAAGGCCTTTGTTCATTATGAAAATGTGCACTCTGATAAACCAGTTGCTGGAAGTTTGTTGGGTTTTAACCCAAACCAAAATATGCTGTTTGATATTTGGGGACCTGACAAAATGCTAAGGTTCATAATTACACGACCCTATTGCTGAGAACTTTTTTTATTAATAGCTTTTTTGCTCAGTAGAAAGACCATGGATAGCTTACCTAAGCCTCCAGAGGTACCGATGCGTATAATAGTAACGTCTCGGCATTTTGCATGGTGCAGCAGTTTGATCAGCTCGTGAAGCATGATGGAAATGGAAGGGATTCCCATCCCGTGCTGTTGGGAGGAGAGAACAGAAAAACGTCATTGATGCTGCTGTAGGTGACAGGTACGTGACTGCAACGAGCTCAGGGTTACGCTGAGCCTCTTTCCACTGATGAGGCCAACAGTGGTTTTTGAGGGGGCAGAGACATCTCAGGGTCTTTGTAGCCTGTCCAGGAAGAGCCTCTAATCCTCTTCTCCGCTTGGTGCTTTTAAGGCTCTTGTCAGTAGAGCTGGTGTTCACCCCTGGGGACCAGTACATCGGGTGTGCAGATGGTGTGTCTCCTTCCAGAAAGGTCTCTCCACAAATGCATCCCGACAGACGAATCCTCCAAGACCTTCCCCTGGTGTTGCCCGTCCTTAGGCCACGTGCTGGCTTTCCATGCTTTGTCGTGTCCTGCTTGTACTCTTGGAGTGGTGAGTGTCAGTGAGGACAACCCAAGTGTCTGCTTCTCTGGGCACCCCCAGCCCATCCTTGCCCCACGCTGGAGCACCTCTGCCCGTGTCGCTGGGCGTGAAGGATGACAGGTGGGTTCGTGCCCCTCGGTAAGGACCAGTTTCGGGGTCAGGCATTTGCCGCATGCCACATGAAGCCTTGCATCTTGCAGGCCGCCTGTCCTGCCTGCTGGCTTGCATGGCACACCCTGCTGTCCCTCTGTCCCAGCCCTGCCTGGCTGCCTGCAGGACCTCCCCTCCGCTGGCACCGGCCCCCTCCCCGTCCCCTGCCACGGCACCTGGTGCCGCTGCCCCGTCTCCGCTGCCGCTCCTCTGGGCCGGCAGGTCTTTTGCCAATCTTGGGCTGTCAAGGCTGCCTCTGCTTCCTCCCAGCGCTCCCTCGCGTCACCATCTCAGTTTTCTGCTCCATCGCTCAACTGCCGTCCTTTCCTCGGCTTCACCTTTGAAAACAGAAGGCATTTGATGGTGTGGGGTTCATTTTTTCCCCATGAAAAATGCCTCACATTTTTTTTGTTTCTGCTGTCGTGTTCAAAAACCTGAAGGAAGCATGTGTAAAGAAGCACAGTTAATTTAACATATGCAGTCAGTTTTCCTATTGCTTTGTCTCTTTTCATTTGGCCGTGAGACTGATGGTCTATTAGGCTTGTATCATGTTTTAAATATGAAAACATTTTGCGTGTTATTCTGGAACATCAGCCTGACTTATTTGCCAATGCCTAAAAAATTTATTCTCATTGTAAATATTCAAAGCAAGAAGCTGTGTTCCTGCCTCCGGTATGTTTGAGTTCATTTGTGTTTCTAAGCAACTTGCAAAAATGCAATGTTGGCAGCTGCTCCGCATCAGGCGTTTTGGGGGAGGCTCGCTGCGTGCTCTGCCCTGCGTCCCCTCGCAGGGACCAGCCCGGGGGTCGATGGCTCCTGCATTGGCATGAAACTAGTGCATGGCCCAGAGCTCAGCAGCGGCTTTTCTTCTAGCTGTGTCCCCACTGCTCCCAGACCGGGGAGGAGCAGAACTTGTGGGTTTTTCCCCCTTGGATCCCATCGGATTGATTCCCTCAGGCTTTTCCGTCGGTCAGGTTTGGTTTAGTTTTGTCTGCGGGACCAAACGTGAGCTCTGTGGTGTGAGTGATGCTGTCTCCTCCGAGTCAGATTTAAGACCGATCTTGTGCCTCAGGAAATGACGGCAGGACCAAGCCTTGGGGTATGAGCACTCACCAGCACCGCCTCTATTTGCTTTTTCCCTTGTGCAGTGCCAAACATACTGCTGCTCTTACAGAATAATTAATAACAAGGCAAGGTTTTTACTTTAGAGCTCATGTCAATGTAATACTTCCAGCAATATTTCATAGGTCATGCATGGTGGGAAGTGGTCTTCGTTTCCCAAATTGCCAGACTGCTGAGCTGAGGAAAATAGGTGCATGTTCATTTTTAATACAAGGCTTTTTAAACTGAACGTGTAGGGTGCCAAGAATTACCATTCAGACAGAAGAAGCCTTACCATGGCTGAAAGGTTGTGCTGGTGGTAATGGCTGAAAACTGAAAAGAGGGAAAAAATCTGCTGGTGGGTGTTGTGGGAGGCGTAGGCGTGGGAGGGAGCGGTCGTGTCGGCCGCCCTCCCTCCCGCTGGGGCAGACAGGGACCCCACGGCAGGACCACGCCGGCAGCAGCAGACCCGTGGCTGCCACGAGCGCTCGGGATGGGAAACGCGTGCGGCGCAGTGCGGTGCGGTACTTACGCTGATGGAGAGCACTGGCCCAGCCCGGTACATGGCATACCGGTCCGTCCCCGCGCAGATGTCTGCCAGGTCCTCCCCATCGCCCGCCAGTCCCAGCTCCTTGTGCATGAACTGGGCAAATGCCCTCATCCTGTTCGGGCTGCCGCCAACGCAGACAAACTGCATGTAAAATACAAATGTGTTGGTACTTTTTAGACGAAATAGGTACCAAGATTCAGTCTTAATGTGGCAGCGGAGGGCTGCACCGGACACATCTCCCCGGAGAGCGCAGCGGGATGCTGCTTCCTCACAGACAGTCAAGGGACATCAGAACAACCAAGGGTCTCAAAAACAGGAGTTAACATTAAATCCAAGCTGTTACTCCTTTTAGGGTTGTGACTACACTCAGTCCAGACAGCTGTACAGCTGCACATACTCGGGTATCAGTCCCAGGCCAAGAAAATCTAAAATAATTTCACTGTAATACATTCAGCAAATTCAAGCTGTTAGTATTCCTACTGACAGCAAAGCAAAACCAGATGTTAGAGTAGCTCGTCGTTTAATTTATTCTATCAACAGTGCCAATTGCAATTAGTGAGCACTGCTCGTGACACAGAGGCCATAAAGTCAGGGAGGAAAAAGGACAAATTTTACATATTAAAGGAAAAAGTGCTCCCTGAGTGTAGGAGGGGGCCAGCATGCGTCTACAAGGGCAGCGCTGCTGATGCGGCTGCCAGCGGCGCGGGGGAGCGGGAGCCGGTGCGTGGCAGGGCCATGCTGGGCTGTTCGAGCCCCCTGGCCCTGGGGCACTGCAGCTCTTCCCCCGTGCCGCTGGGGAAACGCTCTGGTTCAAAATGGAAGAGGATACAGTCGTGACAGGCTGGTTTTGGCAGCAGGTCTCAGCCAAAAATACAACATCCTCTTTCCCATGTCTCCAGTAGAGGATGATCAGATGCTTTGGGCAAATGCTTCCTCCGTCTGTCCTCCAACACGGGGGCCAGTATAGAATCAGGTTTTACAGAATTACGGTTTTTAAAAGGATAATTTTCTATTGGAATTTCTGCCCAAAACAAGCAAGGACGGACGACCTCCCTGCCTGGGCTGCCCTGGGTCGCTGAGTCCCTTTGCTGAGCAGCCGGACCCCGTTCCTGGCGGGAGCATCGGCAGCAGCGGGGCCCAGCGTGGGCTGGCAGAGCTGTGGGACGAGGGGCTGGAGAGCCCTTTGGGACTGGGGGCTGCTGCCTCGTCTTTGCGCCTGCTGTTTACCTTTATGTCCCCAAACATTGCCGGCAGGTTGTGTGTCTTCGTTCCCAAGTCCAAGTGATACAGAATGTCCTCCTCCATTGAGTCCAGGTGTGGGTTTTTGATGTGGACGAGCCCACTGCTGCGGGGAGACACGAGGGTGAAGATGGGTCAGGGGCACCGGGCAGTGCCGCGGGAGTGGGGACGGGGCAGGACAGGGCGCGGGGTGGCCTGGGAGCCCCACGAGGGGTACGCGCGGCCCCGTGTCAGGGGAGGGATGGGGACGAGCCAGCTCTGCGTGGTGTCCAGGATGGCCGCCTTGCTGTCACACGAGCTGTCCTCCTCCTCACGTCCATACGTAACCTCTTTGACATCTCTGTTACTACGTCTGTGTTATTTGGCAAAAAATGTTTCTCAATATTTATCATCAATTTTGTCAATGGCAACCTTAGCTCTTTCTTTCATATAATCCTGCCAGAAATATCTAGTGGGTAATGTACTGTGCTATTTTGTATGTGACGGCTTATTATGCTCTTAGCAAATCGGGATTTTATATTTGTATTGTCCCAAATAACTGCCTAGCAGTACAAGTACAAATTAAATTCAGGTTCTGCAGACAGTGGGAGGCCAGTTTGCCTTCCTTTCCACATGCTGTAATAGATGGAAAGCAACTGAGTAACAATACAGGTCAATTTTATAAATAAGGCTTAAACAAAACCCAGAGAACATTTTTCTTGTCCTATTAAAACAAATTCAAACCCTCCTGTGTTACTCACCCGGCGTAACCTGTTGTTTCAGTCATATCGGCTCTACCAGAGTCAGCTGAAAGCGATACCCTGCAGAAAAAGTAAGGAAAACAGCCCGCTGTTTCCTCAGCTGTTGGGTTTCGGAGCTCAGAAGAGGTTTCAGGGGGCTCTGCAGGGGGTTAAATACCCTCTGGCTTTGTGCGGCTCCCAAGATCAACAGTGGCTGGTCCCCTCCGCCCGCTCCTCTCTGCCCCATCGGGTGCCAGAGCTTCCTGGGGCCGCGCCGCGGTTCCTCACAGATTGGCTGTTTTTGCAGGTGTGTCACCGTCCACCGTGGCTCGCGCGGGCTGGGGCCACTGACCTGCTTGCCCTCTGGCCGGCAGGGTGGCCCAGGGCGCGTGGCAGGCACACGTGCCGGTTGCTTGCCTGCCCAGCTCCGGCGATGGCTTTGTGCCGAGGGTTTGTCGGAGCTGGCCACCGCACTCCTCTCCCGGGGCTGTGCGCCCCTGGGCCCCAAAACGGTGCTCCCGCCCCGGCCGACAGCTTCAGACCCTGTCTCTCCATGGCCCCGTTTGGTGCAAATTTGCAACCACCCTGCGTTTGTCTCAGGTGCTCACAGAGAGAGCCAGCGCTGCAGCGAACCTGGCGGGCTCTGTGGAGGGGTGGCTGTGGCAGCCCCCGGCGGGCACCAGGGCTGGCAGCCGCATGGGGTGGCCGGAGGCTGGGACGCCTTTTACGCTTCAAACCAACATGGGCCTTCCCAGGCGGCTCAGAAGATTAAAGCAGAAACCACTCAAAAGGTAAGTGGCAACAGAAGGATGTGCCCATTCCCACTAGTCCCCATCTTCACCCTCACGGCTCTTAACACAAAAAAGTGACTTGGAATGGACTTGTTTCTCTCACTGGCCAAGCTGCCCAGAAGGCAGCACTGCTGGCCACCACTGAGGTGCCTGGGTATGGTGATGGGCTACTGCCCTTCAGGAACGGGTCCTGGGGTGGCCTGGAGAGCTGGGTTTTATTCTCAGCAGTGTCCAGACAATGATTTTCGTTCTCACTGCCCGCACCCGGCTCCATCTCAGCCCAGCAGCCCTTCAGGACCATCTGTGGTCAGGGTGCCAGCAGCCGGCCTGCCCCACTGATGGTGGAGGGCTGATGGCTTCCCTTCCCTGGCCGGTCCGCAGCACAGCCCATCCCTCGGCTCCCTCAGCCTCTGGTGCCGCTGTGCCCCATGCGGGGCCACTTCTCGGACCCCTCCTGAGACACTGGGGACTGCACCACAGCCCCCACACCTGAGTGCCCGATGTCAGCTGTGTGTGCCACCGCAGCACTTGGTGACCGTCCCCACGCACGATGGGCCCTGGCACTGCTCCGCAGGGCACACGTCGCTGCCTGCTGTCCCCAGGGCCTCGGAGCCCGCAGAGGGTCGAGGGGTGTGCCTCGGGGTGCTGGAGGGGCGTGGGGGAGCCCTCACGGTCCCTGCCTGCGGCTCAGACCAGGGGGCAGCATGGAGGCCGCTCTGTGGGACGCCCAGCCAGGCTGCGGACGCCGGGCCTCTGCCTCTGCGCTTCCCGGGTTCGTCTTGCCTTTAACAGAGGCCATTTGTGATAGATGCGCACAAGCGTCCTGTGCTTCAGGAGCTGGAGAAGACTGGACATACTGGTCCTGCTGCCTGTCCTGACGGGCTGTGAGATGTTGCCCAGGAAGATATTTTAGGCAGCGGCTGGAGGGGCAGAATCTGGCATTCACCATTGGCTCCTGGGAATGGTAGATGAAAGCTATGGTTAATTAGATACATGCTAGGTAATTAATTACCATGGTGAACTGAACCAATAAACACATCTGATTTCAGCACAGATTTTGTCAGCCAATGCTTTTGATCTGCTGCAGTCTCGGATCACTTCTCTGTGATTTATGTGATCGCCGTCGTGAGTCTCCCGGCTGTTACGGCAAATGCTCGTCCTAGCAGTGAACTGCAGATGCAGCCAGTGTGCCCTCATTACAGCCTCTGGGCAACCATAATTGCCTACAGAGGTTTTTATTATTTTCTTTTTTTATCTTTGACAACTTTTGTAATTGGAGCTGTGTGAACATGGCAGGGCCTGGCCGGCTGTGCATTTTGCATCTGAACTGTTCAGATCCAGGTGGGGGGCCCGGTGTCCTCAGGTGCTGGTGGGCTCCTGTGCCCAGGACCCCTGGCCTGACCACCCCTCTGTGCCCAGCTGGAGAGAGATGAGTGGCCTGGGTTGCCTCCCCTGGTGGAGCTGATGCCCCCCATGCCCTTGGTGCAGTAGCTGGTACCCCCCCCCATCCTGCCTTCGCCTGAGCACTGGCCGTGCACACATCTCCGGGGTCCTGGGCTGAGTGCCCGGCTTGTGACACGGGGCAACTGACAGTCCAGGGTTAGCCCAAAATCAGCACAACATCCCGACGCTGGCGGGGTGTTTGGCTATGGCAGGCGAGGCTTCTGCCTCCTGGGCTGCGAGGTGTTGTGTGAGGCCGGGTGATGGGGCTGCCGGGCTCATCACCCTGCTTGTGCCACCTCCCCTCCTGCTGCCACGGTGTCCCCCCACCTGTTGGGACTGGTATTTAATGATGGCTTTGGCTTCTTCCAAAGTGATTTGCAAAGCCCCCTCGATCCAGATGCCTTTACCCTTTGTGCACGGTGTTTTTTTTCCTTGCCGTTTAGCTGGTTAATAAGCACTAAAAATAAATGAAAGGAAATCAAAGTGTGATTGCCATCCATTCAAAGGTGCAGCCCTAGTTAAAAACATATTGTGTGTGGCCTGCTTGCAGCACAGCATCCAGGCAGTAACGAGGTCCAGTTTCACTAACGGGGTGGGGAAGGTAATTGCTGTAACTGAGGCAGCCTTTTGCTGGGCAAATACATGTCCAAACCCTTAAAATTGCAAAACACTGTATAAAACCAAATAAGTGTTGCAAACCAGTGGCACAGAAAAGTGTAAACGGGATATCTTGCCCAAGACAAGGTCAGGATGGATCTGGGGAGGGATGGGAGCAAAGCCCTTATGGATATTTCCGACTTGCTGGAGTCGTACCAAAGTCAGGCTGGAATGATTTCTCTGCTCTGATGAAGTTCTCCCCTCCCTGGATGCTGTTAACATATGCCTGCCAAAGATGACTTATTACTGACGCTCCACAGCACTCCTGAAGACTAAGAGTCTGGAGTCTCTTTTTCCTTTTAGAGTGCACCAGATTGCACCATGAGGTACACCAAAAAACTTTCCTTAGGGATACACACATCTTCCTCCTGCAGCCTTGAGCAGTCACTCACTGCAATTCTGTATTTTTCAGCATAAAACTTAATGTTTCAGGCACATTGCAGTTAATGCAGTGATTGTCACGCAGATCTTAACGGTTTTGTCCAATTAGCGTTACTTGATTTGGAGCATTCAATGGGAAGGTTTGCTACTCGCAAGTGGCAGCTGTAAACACTGGGGAGGTGAGATCACGCTTTAGGCTTCCCACAGCTTCGCCTGAATCCCCAGGCATGAGCTTGTTTGGTGGAGGGAAACGGGGTTCCTCTGCCTTCAGCATCCCTCGCTCCCCGGTGGAAGCGCTGGCCCCGCCGGGGGAGCACAGCCGGGAGGGAGCCCTGGCCCCTGCCCCTGCCGCGAGCCGTGAGCCAGGCTCACCGCGTCCCCACTGCCCGCATGACTGCGGAGGGGCTGCCGCCAGGGCAGTTACCCAGCCGTCGTTAAGAGGCTAATTGGGCACGCAGGGCCTGTATTATTGTTGGTGAGGCATGAAGGAGAAGGAACAGCTTGTGCATTGAGCCCAGATGAGTCCGTGGGATGAGTGGGCACAAAAATCACCTGCTTGTGAAGGGAGTGCAGCTGACAGGGAAGGAATGGCACCGGTCCCTCACCCAGCTCCATCGTTTTCCAACGGCTCCAACGCTGACTTGCAGTCCGCAGCCTTGAGGGGGTTCGAGGAGGGACCTTGGTCTCCCTCTGGCACGGTGGCATCTTGGTCCTTGTGGAACACCGGTCGTGCAGCAGGCTGAGACCACCGCAGGGCAGGGCTGGGCAGGGGCTTCACTGCGAGCGAGTAGTCGGTGGTGCTGGAGGAAAGGCAGGAGCTGGCAGAATGGTGGATGGACAGACGGACGGATGGACAGACAGGTGTTGTCACGGGAGTGACGCTGCGGCAAGGCGGGAGTGGGTCCAGCCCTGAGCCAGGGCGCTCCTGCGGGCAGAGGTTGCTGCCTTGGTCTGTCACATGCAGCGCTGCTGTGTCTTCCCCTGCTCCACGTTTTGTGGTGGAGTATTTTTGGACACTCCTGGCAAGGTCTGCACCTGCGCGATTATAAACTGCCTCACGATAAAATAATTTCCCAGAGCACGCGGAAAGCTTCTTAAGTTAAATATTTACTTATGAACTAAAAATAATACTCGTATGCACCCAGCTGCCATCTGTGACATCCTTGCCTGTTGGCCGGTGAAACCCCATCCCCGGCCCGCCGCAGCCCCCGGAGTGCTCGGCCCCGGACAGGGAGCCCCCTGCACCCTGCCTGTGGCAAAGGGGCAAGGTCTGGGAGGGTGGCCCTGCTGAGCAAGCAGAGACAGAAATCTTCCGGAGCCGTAGCTCTGCCTGGACAGGTAGGCTGAGAAATCGTGAGTAAGCAATGTTCCTGGTGGTGTTTGTCCCTGCTGTGTTCAAGGTAAAAGGAACAAGTGTGTTCTTATTAAGTAAACATGATTGCACCAAGGGAAAGCTTTTGGCTTCCCAGAACTGCTGTTGAAGGGAAGAGACAGGGGCTGCACGGGTTTCAGCACCTGCCTCCGCATAGGCCTGGTCCGTACAAAAAGTTCCTCACATTTGGTTTCCTCCTTTGTGATTATTTTTCCTGTGGTTGTTCCCCTTTAGGATGGCATTAAACAATATCCCGAACTGAAGCGTGGCTGCTCCTCTCTCACTGACTGTAGGGCAACTTGTGCATTGCAGAGATGGTTGGCCCTCCTGCTTCATGCAGACTGCTTGCCGGGCTGCCGGAATGGAGTGGAATGGAATGCAACAGAACAGAGTGGAACAGAACAGACTTTCAGGTGAAAGGGACCTACAGTGATCACCTAGTCCAACTGCCTGACTGTTTTCTTCTTTGGCGAGGCAGCGCTGGGAAGTGAGGATGGTGAGATGCAGAGATCGTTGCCCCGAGTGAGTGTTTGTTTGTGACTGATTCAGAGCTAAATCCAGACTTTCTGAGTGCCAGGCAGTGGAGCTGTAAGCATATGTGCTAAAGGATGACAAATAAAGCACGATGAAGTATACGGCAGAATAACATATGGTAATCTAGACAGGCTCTCAGCAAGAGAAGAGCTCAGGAGAGCCAGCGCTCCTGCACCCATCCAACACCTCTAGTCATGTTAAATGCTATTTTAAAATAGACAGCCGCATGTCAGCCTTTGCACGGCAGAAAGATGTTGCATCCTGCCCGAGCTGCTCTAATGTCTGCTCCAAACAAGCCCCAGCAGCTCCTCTCTGACGTCTCTCCTGTGGTACCTCTGTTGCCGTGCTCCCTGAAGCTGCGCGTAAACGAGATATTCCGAGGTTTGGAGAGCAGCCCGGGTCGAGGAGGGGAGGCAGCAGCCCCGGCAGCCCCTCGCGCCGTGGTGGCGGGGCTGGGCAGGAGGGGACAGATTGTGCTGGTGGCGGGAGCAGGGTCTCCAGCGCCGGCACAGCGGGGCGCGGGAGCCTGAGCTCTCACAAGCCCATTAGTGTCAGCTTTTAAATTAGCAGTTCTGGTTTGTTAGCAGAGACTTTATGAAAATTCACAATCTAAGAGATATCTGGTGTGTTCCTCTACCAATGATTTCTGGCAATCTGCATGAAAGAGCAGAAAAAGCGCTGGGGAGAGTTCTTTACCTGACAGAAACATGGCTGTGTGCCAACAGCACAGAGCTCTCCCTCTCTCCTGCCCTGGCCCCTTCCCTTCCCTGTGCTGCAGATCCAGAATAGCAAACAAGGTGGGCAAAATGTAGATTTTTATCAAGCATTTGCTCGGGTTCTTTGTTTTGCCTTGTTTGTTATTGGTATAAATCTGCTCCTGGCTTTGGGAGAAGTCAGTAAAATGCTCTCTGAAGAAACGAGGCACCACAAATCCCCAGGGCACGCGGGTAACTACAGCTTGTCAGGACATGTTTTCCCCTGAGGTGAAACATTGTCATAAACCCACTTATTTCAGGCAGAAATCAGCTGCCTGATGTGTGTAGCTATTCGAGGAGCCGCTGATCTGCCAGGCCCTGTGTTGTAGTGAGATCCCCATTTGCTGTGCCAGAGGGGCTGAGCACTGCTGCGTTGTTGCAGGAATGTTTCTTAAGAGCTGTGGACAAGGTTGAGTCGCTTTTTTCTCCGTACCCACTCTGTAGCCTTGAACATAGCGTGCTGGCTCCCTCCCAGGGCCAGGCAGCGACTCTGCCCACTCTGCAGACACCTTTCTGCCCAAATCCTGCCCAGGCACCGGGGCAGGCTGCCCAAGAGCGGCAGGCGCCAGGGTGGCAGCCGCACATGCTGGGGGAGCTGCTCAGGAAAAGCTGCTCGGGTTGGGTTTAAACTGGCTGGTTTCTGGCCGGAGCCGGCGCTGGCTTTGCTACGGGAGTGAGGGGCACTGCCCCAGCCCTGCCCGGCTCCCCTGGCCCTGGTGGCGTGTCCCTCTGCCCGCTGTGTCTTCACCTGATCACAGTCACTGTGGCATCGCTGCTGCCCACCCCTGCCCTCCCTGCACAACCTCCTGCCTGTCCAGGTCAGAGCACCAGCTTCAACAGCAACCACTGCTTTTGGCGAGTCGCTTCCCCAAACACAGAGCTCCTTTGGTGCCCTCACGCAGGATGGAAATTAGAGGAAGGATCAGCAGTGGGGTTGTTTGGAGGCAGGATTGGGTTTCACCTTGCCTTCCTTTCAGCTGCTTTTTGTTCCTGCTCGCTGCAGCCACAAAATGTGCTTCAAAAGCGCGAGCGCAGGGCAGCAGGTCTCCGGGACGGTGTGGGGAAGCCATGGTGAAGCCCACGTTTGGGGACAGCCGCTGTGGTCACGATGGGCCCCTCCATGCAGGGCTGCCCACGGGGATAGGACGGAGGGAACTGCATGGCCTCTGCCCCGGGCACCGGGACCCCCGGGCTGATGCTGGGCGGGGGACTGGCGCGGGGCCACACTGCTGCGCTGTGGCTGGCACTGTGGAATCGGAGCCTCAGAAACTTTGGTGAAGGCCAGAACAGCCCTTGGCAAGCAGAAGCCTTCCTGTCAGCCCTGCTGTCCCCACGCTGTGTCACCAGCAGAGCTCCGGGCGAGGAGCTGCTGTCCCATCCCGGCACTACCACGGTCCCCTTCTCTGCCGCTGTCTGGGGCTCCCACAGCCCCATCCTGCAAGTCCTTGCGGTGCCCGTCAGGGCAGCCTGAGCCAGGCGCCGTCCCCACAGCCTGGCAGAGCCCTGATGGGGCCGCAGGGACCAGCGGGTCGGCAGCGCTGAGCTGACGGAACACACAATGTTGTGATGTGTGGTGAGGTTGGCCCTGCTCTCGCGGGGAGAGCTGGGCCGCCTCTCCCCCATCCCAAAATAACCCCCGGCTCCTGCCAGACCTCTGCCATTGCCCTGCGAGTCGTTTGTTATCCTCACCCTGCCTCCGCCGGTAGCACGGGAAATAAGCATACTTTATCCTGTGAGGCATTATTGTTCCAAAAAGGCAATTTTTTAAAGTGCTTCATGAACACGGTGGTGGTAGTATGATGCTGTATGGTTGTTGCTGGAACTGTCACTGCTACTGGTCTCCATCCCATAGTTGGAACATCGCGCTGATGGGTGCAGGGTGCCCGGGTCTGGTCATCCCAGCATCCCCACCTGCCTCGTCCCCCTCTGTGGAAATGCGGCTCCTGCCCCGGCTGACCCTGGTACCGCACTGGTGGCAGCTGGACACTGCATGGCCTTCGTGAGGGCAGCGAGGGTGTGAGGGAGACAGTGTAGCGGGTGGAGAGCCCCCGTATGGCCACGTGGGAACAGCCCCCGCTCCGGCCGTGTCCCCCTGCTCCCTGCTGCAGGCTCTGTGCAGAGATGGCGTGGCTCAGGGAGACGCAAGGAAGAGGATGACCTCGGATCATATGCTTTGCAACCAGCAATCATAAATGGGTTCAGGAGCGTGCCAGGCAGGGACACAAACGCGAGCACAATGTGGAGGCGGTAGCAGTTTCTCGGCACAGTGGAGCAGAGTCCCAGACTTCCCTTTCTTCAGCCTCGCAAGCAGAAAGCCTGCTGCGAGGTCAAGCGAGACCTCTTTTCCTTCCAGAAGCACAGATGCTTGTAGAGGATAAAATGATGGTTTGTACTTAGAAGCAGGGGCTGGAGAAACAGCCTCAGGACACAGTTTTGTTAATTGGTAAAGACGTCAGCTCTGCAAGGTTTCTGTCCCTGCTTAGGAACTTGGCTTGTATGAGGAGACTCCAGCTGGGGCTGTTCTGGGGGCTGGTGTGTGCCTGGTCCCAGGGCACGTACCCCATGGGCACACAGGGCTGGCACAGGCGGCATGTTGGCATGGCTGGGCCGGGAGCTGAGCACCAGCGCTGGGGATGGTGGGTGTCAGTGCGGCCACCAGAAACCATGGCCACAGGCAACACCAGCAGCAGAGAGCCATGGATCGGCAGAAGAGTCAGGGCTTGAGGAAGAGGGTGGATTCTTCTCGGTGCAATTAGGTCTCCTGGAGCCTTCTCTTCTCCAGGCTGGACAACCCCAGCCCTCTCAGCCTGTCCTCATAGGCCAGGGTTCCTCTCCTTTAAGAAGAGCTGGGGACCAGGTTGTTCCTGGGCACTGCATACTGTGACGTCTGAGTTTCCCAAATCTCCACAGCCCCCTCCAACCACCCCATGAACGCTCACCAGGACACAAGTGGTCCGGCTGCCATCCCCATCCTATGCAACAAGAAACTAATGCAAGATTTTGTCATTAAGCTGTCTGCTCCCCTGCGCCTCTTTGTATTAGAGTTAGCTGCTCCGCTCCTTCACAAACCATGGGGATGTCATCACAGCAAGCTCACACCATGCTCCATCCACAGCCAGCAGCAGCCTCTGCCCAGGGGCTGCCCACCTCCTGCTGAGCCACCAGCCCTCTCCGCTGGCCCCATGTGCCCTGGCCGTCTGCTGAGAGCATCCACGGAGGCGTATGCAAAATGCAGGTGGGTGCAACAGTTTGATGAGAAGGAGCAGGTAAGCGGCTCTCCCTCACCCGAGAGATGGGCTGCGGTGAGAGCATACATGGGCTTGGCGATGCTCCCTGACTCTCGCACCAGCAAACGCGCTCCGCTCTGCTTGCTCCCTTCCTGCCCAGCGTGTTCCTGCTCTCCAGGCTCTGAATCCAGATGGTGCCTGGTTGTTTTGTTTTTTTTTTTTTTTTTAACATGAGTATTTTTATCCTTTCGTCCTTCCGTCTCTGGGCTTGTGGGTGCATGTTACAGACGCCATGCCTGTGGGTGCAGGCAGGAGGAGGGAGGGCTGGGAGTAGATTTCGACCACAATAAGGCAAACGACGCAGGGCCTGAGCGGAGTTCATAAAGCTGCTGTGCTTGTCCCAATCACAGCTCAAAACCAGGATGAGAAATTATTTTTCTTCAGGGTTTGTCTGACAGTGCCCCAGCCCCGTCCCCTCCAAAGCTGCTGCTCCTGCCCGCAGGCCCCACGCCGATGAGGCACCCATGGCTGCTGCGGGGCTGGAGCCCGGGGGATGAGCTGGTCCCTAGCCCTGGGCAGCACCGCTGGGCTCGGTGGTAGCTGCTGTATTGCTCTGAGAGATTAACTTGTTAGGATCCGAGTTTTCCCTTTGTGTGGCTGCTCAGGCAGTTTCCTACACCCCACGGAGGATGAGGGGCTTCCAGGCAATGACAAACCTACTCTGGCTCCATTAGTTTAAAATGAGGTGTCCAGACCTCACCTTATCCAAGTTTATTGAGATGGAAACACATAAAGGGAATAAATACTGCCTTCAGAGGAGGCGTCCTGGTCCTGCCGGTGCTGGCTCTGCATTTCAGTGCCTCATGGATGCATATGCAGGAGTATTGCAAAACCGTGCCTGCTCTTCCTCCCTCTTCCCCCCACCCTGTTCAACCAAACAGGCTTGAAACGTGCATTTTTTTCTTTTTCAGACAGTTCTTTTCCTTTTCCCTGTATATATCATCATGTCTCTCTTTTTACACATCTCCTTTCTCATCCTTGGCCATGGGTCCCCATGGCCTTTCCCCTTCTCCTCCCCAGAGGCTGGAGAAGGAGGGTTTGTCCTGTGCTCCTCCCCATCCTGCCATCCCAATCCACGGGCCTGGGAGCCCGAGCCCCCAGCCCCCGTGCCAGCACCGGGCAGGTGGAGACCATGGAGCTGGAGACAGGGCAGGGAAGCATGAGAGGGGTTAAAAATAATAACATGGAAATCAAACTGGTTTCTCACAGCCTTCAGGACCTATCCTTGCCTGTCTCTGCAATTCTGAGGACCAAGGATCTTAACACAAGTAAGTGATCTTGCAGCTTCATAGTTTCACCAAGGTTTTTAAGGTTTAAGAACACCAGACACTGCGAAGCTTCTGCTGGAATCTGAGAGTCCATGAAGGCAGGGATTTAGAAAGCCACAGGCTCAGACCGGAGGCTGGAAGGGGGTAGAAATAAATGGCTGTGGGGCCGCAAGGGTGCTCACGGCCGTGTGAGCTGCTTGGAAAATGCGGGTGCGAGGGTGCTGTGGTGGTCCTGTGCGCCACAGCCCGCCCCTGCAGAAGGGCTGGGGGAAGCAGGGCTGTTGGCAGCGCTGCCCGAGGAGATGCTCACCCCCGCGCCCAGGCCAGGACCCCGCGGTGGTGGGGCAGGGGGTGCCCCACGGGCTCTGTGCAGGTAGGGTGGCACGGTACTGAGGGTGACAAGGTGCTGGAGGACAGCCCTGCTCCTTTCTTACCCTGCGAACAAGGCTCAGAAAGACTTTTCATTAACGTGACTGTCCTGCATAAACCCAAATTACCTGCAGATGGAAGTAAATGGGCCAGATGACCCCTAAGATCCCTTCCTTATCAAGCCAGGTATCTCTGATGGCTGCAGATTGGAGGCACTGCTCACGCCTCATTTGCACGCTGAGGCAAGGGATTTCTGGAGTTAGGGCATCTCTGGTGCTGTGGGAGATGGGGGACTGAAGGGCAAGTGGTTTAGTCATTTAAGAAGTGTGATAACCCTCTGAAAGTACACTTTTGGCATGTCGCATTTAATTTTTTGAGTGTTTGTGCCAAGCACTTACTGGATGCAGATGAGAAGAGTACAATAAAGCATATAAATATCCCAGAAGAATCGCAGTTTATCTTAAAACTGTTCCAGATTTGCTAAGCGTGTGTTACGGAGCAGTCACATTACAGTCCCTGTTGCGTGGTGTTCATCTGACGTTCAGTTCAGGTAGGAGGAGGCCGATCAGTTCATCACGCTGAAAGTCATCCACAAAATTGACCTTCCAATTTTTTTTTGGTTTTCTAGCCTAAGATATGAAAACCTTTGTGTTCCTTTGTTCTTGTACTAAACAGAGGGGACTAGAAGTGCTCGAAACAGTCTAGTTTTATAAAATTGAGCATTTCAAACAGATGAGGTACTTAGCCATTCAAACTAGAAATTCATTAGAAAACTGAATAAATGGCACATGAAGCCAGGGCAGAGAGAAGTGGGTTAATAATTGTACAATCTGTATATATATATATATAATAATCTGCGCAACTCAGAAAAACAGAAGGTCATATATTTTCATAATTGCAGAGTTGAGAGCTCTGTGACTTTGCCTCTTTCTCAGCCTGCGTGTGATGTGCCAGGACGGGTAAAACAGAGGCTTTAGAAGAAAACAAGAAAAAGCCAGAAAAAGAGTCTTGTGAAGGAGTCAGTCCGTGGCACCCAGCGTTACGGGCCTGCAGGATTAAATGCAGCTGTAGTGATGGGTCGCACTGCCAGGAGCGACTGAGCAGCACAGGGCTGGAATCCCCCGGCCAGCAGACCCTTCCCGCGAGCCCATCTGGCTACCAGCTGCGGGCGGGAAGCGGTTGGTGTCGCCAAGGACGGCGTGGGGAGGTTTGTGCAGTGATTTGCCCGCAGCGTGGTGGCAGAGTGCCGTAGCTCGGCACCGGGGATAAGTTCATCGTCAGAGGGCCTGAGTGCGGGAGCACCCAGCAGACCTGGGCAGCGTTGGCCCCGTGGGGCCGTCCCTGGGGAGTGCTGAGCCATCGGACGGGCACCTGGGAAGGGACCGAGGCGAGTGCCTGGGCCAGCCCCCGTCCGAATCAGGGCTATCGTGTGAGGTCAGACCTCACCTGCGGTCTTGGACAAACTAAACGGTGTATGTATTTGTATATTCAAATATTTCACAAACCCATTTAATGCCATCAGTCCAGCTGTTCTGCAAAATATGCATGTTATTTACGTGTGCATAAGGCATCCCAGAGACTCAGTACCTCCATGGCAGCCATGTGTCAGAAAGAAAGACAGTTTTAGCTGCAGAAAGAGCACTGTTTTGTGAATTTCTTCACGCTGTATTCAAATCCATTTGCAGTGCAAGAATTCCGTTTCCTGCAACTCTGGAACATGAAAATCGACTCTATGGTGGCAGCAGCATTTGGTAAGCATTGGTGCGATTTTTCTGATGATTTTGAAATGGGACATTTGGCAGTAGCTACATTTCATGAGGCAGGAATTCAGATAAATTACTTCTCAGACCCAGAACCAGCCCTCACTTACGTGGGTTTAAATCTGAACCGATTCAGCTGAAGTAAGTGCAGTTCCCGTGCAGTAACTCCCTGCCAGTGTTCATGAGATCCGAAATGAACCTTTCGCAGCTTTGTGTGCTGAAATGGTGAGTCAGAAATAACGCCATCCTGGAAAACTTGGGGGTGTGAGCAAGGGAGAGCACGGGGCGCCCGCAGCGGCGCTCGCCCCCTGCCCCAGCCGTCAGGCTCCCACCTGCAGTCCCTGATCGCAGAGACCCCGGCTCCACAGGCGAGCTACGGAACAACCAAACCGAGCAGAGCGGGTGCACTGGGACAGAACCCACCCATCCAACGGCACAACAGAAACCAGGTTCTTCAATTTGCGGTACGTCACAGCAGCGTGCAGCAGACATCGCCCTCAGAGTTAATGGTTAACCTCTGAAACAACTGGCACCACTACCTCCTCAAACCAAGGTATTTGGGGCTGACCCAGGAGAGCCCAGGAGTCGGGGACACCGCGCTGGCACGGGGAGGTGCAGCCACCGCGTGCAGGGTGCAGCCAGCAGCGGTCGCGTTTGGAAGGGAGAAGGGGCTCGACAGCACGCTGTTGGCTGGGGCTGTCGGCAACTTTCGCCCAGACCATTTTCCCATTGTAAGGGGCCAATTTGTCAAAAGCAAATACATTGCAGTGAAGACAGTCCATTTGATGAATTTCCATGTCAGTAAAATACCCAGACAAAAAATGATTCATTAATGTCATCCCAGGCTGACATTTTCAGAATGTGATGCCTAGATTGCCATGGAGGAACTTCATTACTTGGAAATATATTTCCTTTTATAGGAGAAAAGGCCATTTCTAAAAAGTTGAGATTGGAGCACAGTTCTTTGATTCACTAAAATGTCTACCCCTACCCCAACCCAGCTCTGATTTTAGGAGAAATACTGAAACTTGAACTTCCACTCCTGCGCTGTGCCCTGCCCGCCCTGCGCCCTGGCCCCGGGGCCTTTCCCCCGCGCTGCCCAGGGCGGCTCTGCCGGTGGCCAGGGCCAAGCTGGTGCGGAGGTTATCTCCAGGGCCGCATGCCCAGCAGCGGCTCCCTGCCTTCCGTGATGTGTTTGTTGCATTTTGAGAAAGTCTGAAGAATGGGGAGCATCTGTCCATAACTGGAGCCCCCTTGCCAAGGCCACATAGTCCAAGATCCTCAGTTTCTTACAGAAAACATGACAGAGGCACTGTCTTCAGAATTCTTTCATAACTCCGCTGTTCCCTGAAGTTTGTTACCCTAGACAGATCCTGCAGAAAATTAACTCCCTGAGTTTACCCAGCCGCGGGACCAGCAGGAGGACAGCTCTGGGACGGGCCCGGGGGCGAGCGTGAGCACATGGGGCTGTCGGAGCCGGGCCATCCCACTGGCGTAGGCGGTGAACACCTCGCCCATCGCAGCCCGGGCACCTCAGCCAGGCCACAACGGTGTTACTGTCTTGCTGCTTGACACAAGAGGCTACTTCTAGCTACGCTGTATTTCTAATATCTAATAATATTTTGCATTTTATTTGTGTGGAAAGATCAGGATCAAAAGAAAAAGGCTGCAGTGTAAGGCAGAGCTCTTCAGCATCCTGTATTTGAATGCAAAAGCACGTTGTACGTCAGCAGAGCTATAACAGGTCTGCACTGTGTATGAAAAAATATTCTCAAATACCTTAATTGTGATTTAAAATTATAGGCACAAACCATTAAGCTTCATCAGATAAAGTGCAGGGCAGATCTTCTGGGAGAGCATAAGCCTCTTTGCCCACCTGCAGCAGGCAGTGAGGTGCCCGCACGCCGGGGGTGTCCCCAGAGGGGCTTGGGCAGCCGGGGGTGGCTGGGCAGGGACCCCTCGGCTCCGGGACCGTCCGCCTGCCTTGGGAGCCTGGAGGGAAAGTCTGCCCGTCCCGAAGCCGGGGCACTCGGGAACTGGCCTGGCTTTTGTTGGCTTCATCCGTCCTGCTGCCCCCCACTGATAACACCAGTGTTGATCACGGCAAAATTTACTTCTGTTCCTGATTGTTAATGCCTAGGAAAGAAATGATCGCTAATGAGTGAGCTAATGACGAATTATGCATCCTATTTGCCAGGAGTTCATTTTCAGAGAATGTTTTCAGGTGCCTTTTAGCTTCTGCCGAGCAAGGCCAGAAGGGAAGGAGACAGGTGCCACCTTGTGTGGAAACGCTTCTTCATGCAGCAGGCAGAGAGAGAATCTCTCTCTTTTTTTTTGGGTCACATCTTTGATAAACTCTTCACTTATCACTGAAATGCAGCCAGCTCTTCATTAGACCACGCCAGCTATTTAAAAATGCACTGCACCGCTTTCACAGAGACACCGATGCAGCTTGCATTTTTAACTGTTTTGCCTCGTTTCTCCGTTTGCTGCTCTATCCCTTCCCTCCGCCTGACCCTTTTCCCCCTGCTCCAGACCCTGTCAGCCCTAAAGCACCGTGCGGGGGGGGGTGGGCAGGGAAAAAAACCCCATTCCCAGGGAGGTGCCGAGTGCCTGGTGGAGGCACTTTGCCTGGAGGTGCTGAGCACGCTCTTGCTGGAACTGCACCCATGGAGCCCCCAGTACCCTCGCTGGTACCCGAATTCCCTGCAAACCCTGGGCAGGATGAACATCAGGCGTGGAAACCAACAGGTCCATCATTGACAGCCAGCGGAGGCATTTGCAGGGCTCCTTTGGAGCTCCTTTGGAGGCATTCGCAGCCCTGCAAATGCCTCTGCTGGCAGATGCCGATGGACCTATTCCTTTCTTCTCCAACCCAAAAGCCATCACATTTTTTCATCGGACGTTTCTGCCTCAGGTAAGAAACCAGCCCCGTTGTTGTCCCTAGATAAGGGTGTGCGAGAACCAATCCACACCCCGAGTCGAGACACCTGTTTTTATTTCAATTCTGCAGAATCGGGTGCCGGGGCATTTAACAACAGCCAGCGCCCCTCATGTTTCAAACAGGCAATATTTGTAACGATAATATACAGGCGATTGGTTAATAGTGATTCATTCCCCACTATACATATGCATCTGAGCTCATGTTTAAAACGTTTAGGGAGGTTACCTGGTTAGCACGCTCTGTATTCACAAAGCGGTGTGTATTTTAGCACTATAATTACCTACGGTTAGTTTGGGATACTCTTGGCTCAACTTTGGTCCAGAAGTTATACTTTTTGCTATCTTATGTCTAAGTCAGCAGCTGCAAAAGAACACGTAAGACATGTTTTTTTTGTTTCACATCCTGTTCAAGGTCAGGTACATTCCTCGGTGTCTCAACTGAAACTTCTTGATAAACTTTTAACTTTGTTCTTTTGACGTCACCAGGATGGCTTTCTGTGCAGACCAGCTGCAGGTGTTGGAGCAGGATCATTTCCTATGGAGACCAGCTTGCTCAGAGCTGTGGCCATGAGCCCAAATCTGCCCCATGGCTGGTCCTCCCCACGCAGCCCTGTGAGAACGGGGACTGCTGCGGGAACCGTGTCTGCGGCACGCCTGGGCAACACACGGGTTTTCACGTGCCGGGGGTCTCTGGGCGCGCAGGGGACGGATGGCACCGTCCATGGGAGGTGCCGCGGGTATCGCACTGCTCTGCAGGCAGGCAAGCTGCGCTGCTTGCTGTCCGAGACAGTGGCCTTTGAGGGAAGGCAGGAAAATTACATTATGAGGCAGAACGGTTTTACACTGCAAGAGGGGAGATTGAGATGAGATGTGGGGAAGAAATTGTTTGCTGTGAGGGGGGTGAGCCCCTGGCCCAGGTTGCCCCGAGAAGCTGTGGTTGCCCCATCCCTGGAGGGGTTCAAGGCCAGGTTGGACGGGGCTTGGAGCAACCTGGGCTGGTGGGAGGTGTCCCTGCCCAGGGCAGGGGGTGCCACTGGGTGGGCTTGAAGGTCCCTTCCAACCCGAACCATTCTGTGATTCTATGAAAATAAACAGTCAAAGTAAATCAATGAATGTGCTGAAGAGCAGCAGCAGAACTAATGCGCTGTGGCTAATCTGTTAAGAACCACCTGAGGAACCATCACGTAAAAGTGAGGAAAATGGAACCATTCAGTTCTTTCTTGAGCAGGAGCAGCCTGTCCTCCCTGGCACTGTGCTGCTGAACACAAAGCGAACTGACCAAGACAGGACAAATTATAATGGATAAAATTGGAGAGTGCTGGTGCCTCTGCCGTTCCCAGCGCTGCCGGGAGGGAGGAGTGGTGTGGAGGAGCTGGAGGGAGGACGGGTCCCTCTCCCAGCCTGCGCGTCCAGCTGGGTGACTCGGGGTGGTGGCAGAGCCGAGCCCGGGGCACCGCTCTCTGTCTTCTCTCCCTGCTGTGAGTTATCTGCTTTGGTTATTACCTACTTGCCTCCCCGTTGCCTGAGGCTCACCTGAGCGAGCGGGGGGCCTCTCTGTGCCACGGAGCCTTTGCACTGTGACAGGCGCCGCTGCTCTGGAAGCCATACCCTGTTCGTGCTGCAGCCACTGTACAAACCCCTCCTGAAAAACCAAATCCAGCTCCCGGTGTGATTATTTCTGTGCCAGCCAGCAGAGCTGGCAGGGCAGGAGTGCTGGTGAAACGTCAGCCCTCACCCGAGCTGGCCGTGCATCTCCGTATCTGCACAGACCCACTAATCAATATTTACATTCCTGCGCTCACCTCCAGCTCGATCAGTAATTACTTTACCAGGGTGATAAAAATAGCAGCCTTTAAGACAGCACTAGCAGTTGACTCTGAGCTGCGTATCCCAAGCCTTTATGAAAAATGAATTAAAAAATCGATGTCCTCAGCCCGAAGGTCGTGCAGGCAGCGCTGCTGGCCTGGCACCACGAGTGGGACCCACTGTTGTGGCACTGGCCGAAGGTGAAGACGGTACGGCCGTAACTCGGGCGGGTGGCTGGAGGGGGGACACAGCTCCCGGCAGCCTCAGCTCGACTGAAACGCGCGGAGGGCGGTGGGCGCTGGCCCGTCACTGGCGGTGTGCTGGGAGCCCTGCCCCTGCTAAAAGAAACTGCTGCTTTGTCGGATCAATCAGGAGTTGGAGCGGGGCGCCTGGGAAGAAGAGATGGTGTAATTGAAGCTGGCAAGGGTGGCGGCGTGCAGGACCCTCCCGGCTGCTCACACCGCAGGCCAAAGCGGGCAGCTGGGGCACGCTGACCCCGGTGCCACGTCGGGAACGGGCCACGGGGCTGTGGGGCACGAGATGCCCCGGGGGCTGCCGCTGCTCGGCAGGGCTCATGCCCCCAAGGGCAGCACACAAGCAGTTCAGCTGCTGGTGACAGATTCGGAGCTGGGCTGCCTTGCCGTGATGTTAATGCTTTTTTTGCCCCCAGAAGATCCTTCGGTGGCTCTCATCCCCAGGAGCGCCGTGCCGAGCAGGGGGCAGCGAGGGCTGCAGCTCCCGCAGAAGAGAGCCCGAGGGCACGAGGGACCCGCTCCTGCGCGGGCAATGGTACGGCCAGGGAGACGCGGGGACGCTGCTGCGCAGGGTCATTTCGCATCTCAGGTAATGAGTCAAAGGCAATTTAATTAAGTATGACAGGGTGGACAGCCTACCAATTGGTCCATAGAGAAGGCTCATTTCAGCACTCACAGCTTCAGGATAATTTATATATATGAGCTGCTAACTAACTGCCAAATAGCCAACTACAAGGTGTTATAATGTGGCAAGAGAGTCAGGTGTGCATGTACTATACTGTCTCTGTAGTTGTTCTTTGTTTTCATATACCTCTCACTTTGCTAAATTCTGAAAGCACTTCCTTTATTTGGCCAGCAGTTGCGATCCTGTCGTTTAGATGAGTCTCAGATTATCACCAAATCTATAAAGTTTTTTTATTGCTTTGCAAAAAGAAGCCCAAACCAAATAAATCACAGTAAGGCCAGCAGAGCAAAGCATCCTTTTTACAGTAACGACGTGGCTTTATTGCTTTATTCCATGCTGGCACTCCGATCTGCCGAGAGCAGCTGCTCCGGGGAGATGTTCTCCAGCTGTTTATAGCTGCCCCCGTCCCCGCCGCCCAGCTCACCCCGGCACTGTCTGGAGCTGAGCTGTGGCAGCGGCACTTTGCTGTGCACCACACGATATTCCAGCCACGTTTTATCGTGCATGCGACAACTGCGCTCCCCAGAAAGGACCCTGCAGATGAGCATCCCGCTGGATTGCTTTGAGCTCGTCCAAGAGAGAAGGACGTAAGTCCATCTGTAGCCTCATCCATGCCAGTCACAGAAGATCTGAGGGAATCTGGGACCTTCCAAAGTGTTTTATTTAAAATATAATGGTATCTCACAGCACACACTGCCCTTAACTGCATTAGGCTGTCTGCCCTCTGATATATTGCCGGGTTATTTCTGCCACGTCCAATATTAACGGACATTCTCGCTCTCTCCCTTTCCAGCTGTTCAGAAGCATCACAGCAAGCAGACTTTAGTTCCTTGTCCTGAGTCAGACGATGAATTACATGTCTTCCCTTCACCAGCTACTTAATCAGCTGTTGGAGAGGGAAATAGAAATGGTGCCCGGCTTTATGAGAATTGATTTATGAGGACTATCTTCATGCTGAGGCTGCCACCCCTTTTAGCCACCACTTCAGACCTGTCCTTTGCTGCACTGATCTCATGCCCTGTGCTTTGGAGGCATCTGAATCGCGGGCTCTGCTTGGCAGATGTTGTAAAAGGGTGGGCCAAGACCTCACACCCAACACCTCTCACTCCTAGGTATAAATTTGGCACCTGCAGCCCACTTCTCTTTCCTTTGTCTGCTCTTTGAACAGAAGAGCACGTGTCAAGGGCTGCTCCAAAATACTCGGCGTGGTTTTCCAGCACAGAGCCTGGCCACCACCTCCAAGCAGAAGGCTGAAGAAATCTGTCATGGAGTGGGTCTGTTAGGGGAGGTGCAGGTGACGAGACCTTTGAGGGATTCCTCAGCCCACGGTGAAGTGGGAAGTCCCGAAAAAGACAAGTGGGAGAAGAGGACGCCGGTGGCCAAGCCGGCTGCTGGCTGCCTGTTTCACCCCTGCAGAGGTGAGGGCTCCCCTGATTCGACCCCAGAGCTTCGGGCCTCAAGGAGACAGATCTGGAGGTTGGCTCAAAAATCTAGAGGCTTAAAATGTGGGGTTTTTTTGCTGTATTGTCTGACTGAGCCTTTGGGGTTTCTCAAGCTCCTTGCTGTGACCATAAGGATCATAAACATCTCTTATTCTTCACAACCCCTGAGGTCCCCAGGGTGTCCAGGACCTGTGGCTTTGGGACGACCCCAAACCACTGCGGGGATGGGCTGGTGAGTGATGGCCGGGGACCACCAGCATCCCTGGCCTGCTGCAGAGTGGCCGCGCCGAGCAGCACCACACACGAGGGAGAAACACCTGCAGATGCAGCACCCGGGTGCAGAGTGCTGGAGACCAGCTTTCAAAGCTCGGAGGTCATCGTAACGCAAGGTAAAACAGGAGCAGGAAGAAGAGACTCTGGTAACGTTTGATGTCGCTTCAGGCTTCTTCAAAAGCCAGGAACATCTTTATTAGATGGAGGCACAGCTTCCTGCATACCTCAGTGCTTCTGCCCCACTCCCCTCCTGCCGTGCCCCGCGCAGGGGGGCAGGAGGGTCCCACTGGGCATCCCGGCACTGCCGGCTCCACAGCGGGGCGAGGAGGGCGAGGGACAGGAGGCCACGTGCCGGGTCCACGGGCGCAGACTGGGCTGTGCTTGCCCTCCGCCTTGCCTTTCCGAGTGGTTTGTGCAGACTGACTGCCCGGGCTGCCACAGCAGCATTTAAATACACGCCCTGGCACACGCATTACTAAATTAGGCACATTAAACCACTTTCTCTCTTTAATTACTGCCTTTGATTGGAGTCATGGCAGGCTGATGACCGTAGCTTGCCCTTCTCATGTTTGCTTCTTCTTCAGCCCCATTGCATGGACCCACTGGATAAACCCTTCATGTGCCGGCACCTTCCGGGTGCGACCAGCACCAAAGCCAACCCCGGTGGTGAGCCGAGGCCGCGGCCAGGGACAGAGGTGATGTGGCTGTCACTGCCCTGCGAGGTGGCGTTACCCGGGGCAGTGCAGGTGGTCTTTTCCTCTCCCTCCTGGCCCTGCAAGTGCGCCCAGGGCTCCAGCGCCGCCTCGGGGTGTGCTGGTGCTAGTGGCACTTCAACGGTCACCCCGGCGGCTCCTGCTCACCCGCTGCGGCGCAGCCAGGCATGACCTCCGTTGGCTGGCACGGACTGGAAACGAGTGCAGAGAAGGGCTTGGGGAGCCTTCAGCTGGGCTTGGCAACGGGACACTAATAACATGTGTTACAAGCCCTGGAACTTAAATATTTTGCTGCTATAAATGTTAGCAACGAGAGATCTCGTTACATTTAAATGCCAGATGACAGAAGCAGGGGCCAAAAAAAGCACCATCCCCAGCCCAGAGGGAAGAGAAGGGGCCGTCGGGGCACAGGGCCGGCACCGGCCGCGCTGGGACGCCCACGGTGGGCAGGAGGCACAGGGGACAGCCCGGCCCAGAGCCCCGGGTGGCAGGGAGGAAGGGCTGCTGCATGGCTCAGAGAACCCGCCAAGCAGAGGAGAGCCAGTGTCCAGCACCCGCGGGGACATCGGGTCTTGCCCGTGTCATGGTCTGGGCGCTTGAAATGGTAAAGAGTTTGCCGGCTTTTCCAGCCCGACCTCCCATGTGCCCTGTGACTCCGCTGTGAGAGTTCTCATGGGCTGAAACTTGGCACACGAGGTCTCCCACCCAGCTGGGGAGCAATTTTAATCGTTTATTTTTCTACATAATTTCAATAAATTCCAGTTGGCTGTTCCTAAATAACACCCAGAGCAGAAAGAAGTTGCACAGCCGTGTGAAGCGAATCTTTGCAATTAGAGAACTCGAACAGTTTTTGGTGGGTGTTTTGGTAAAAACGAAGTGTTGCATGTGATCGGTTTGGAAAGCAAAGGGGACTAATTACAAGCGCTATTTTAAAAAATGGGATGAAAAGGAGTTATGCTGCTAATGCTCAGATGCAAGAACATGGTTTGCTTAATTTAATAATAGTGTGTAATTTGTGTAAAACTGAATTAGTAGCAATTATATGTTATCGTTAATTACTTGGAGTTGGGCTCTCCTCTCCGTGCTCGTTCTGAATCGCACCTGGCTCCCCGCTGCCACCGCAGCCCCTGGGATGCACGACGCGGAGGTGCCTGTGCCATGCAAGGGCTCCAACGGGGAGAAACCCGGGAGGCGCTGGGGTCAGGCCCTTCCCAGAGCAGCTGGGACAGCACGCATGTCCTCAGCCCCGTCCTCACACTAATTAAATCTCCTCAGAGGAATTAATGGGAGTTTTGCACGCAGGCACTGGAACTGTCAGGACAGGCCTCGCCGGCTGTCTTCAGCGGCCCGAGCGCGGCTCCTTTGGTGACTCACGCGCCTGACTCACAGACGCCTGATGAAATACATGTACTCTCAGTCAAATTTATCACAGCTAAATATTAAAACGAGCTCTTTAATTCCAAACCCGAGTGCTTCCCGGGGTTTTCTCAGCAGCTGTACTCAGAACGACGCCGTGCTGTTTGCTTGGGAAGGGGCAGTGATGCAACCGTCACTGCATTGCAACTGAAAGGTTTGCTTATTTGCATGTATATATATATATATATATTTAGAAATTTCCCCAAGGCAAAAGAAAATGATTCATGACAAGCAGCAGCTTGGAAGGTCATCTGGATTATTATTTCTATACCGCAGCTCACCTCCAACACATAAGCAAAGTCTTTATGGACTGATTTTAATAATGCTAAAAGAGTTGAAAACCTTAGCTATACTCCAGGTAATTATTAGGTAGGCTTTTTCATGTACGGCCTCGTTTCATGTACTGTAACAAAAACATCTTGTACTGTGTATTTTAGAAGGGATAATAGTGTTGGTTTGTGGGGTTCTTTTGCTGACCAGGCCTGGCCGTTGGGCTCTGTGCTGACCCTGAGCCGTCCCCCCGAGCCCATCCAGGCAGCCGGACCCGGTCCAACAACGCCTTAGTCTTCCAAAAATTTCCTCTATGTCATCTTTAAACCGTGTGAGCTGTTTCCACACTCACAGAGCACTGCGAAGTGGTCTTACTTGAAATTTCAGCTGCTCCAGAGAGAGGCAGAATTTATGAAGTACAAAAGGGTTTTAGGTTACCATGGTAATAATTTCAAAACAGAGACACCTGATTGTGCTGTACTTGCTGTCCTGTTGGGAGACTTTTTTATGTGGAAGGACGACAGGGTGAACCTGCTCTACAGCAAAAGGTGTGCTCTGCTTGCAATGGTTTTCTGGTGCCCACATACTTCTGAAGAGCATGAGATTTGCATTAACGTTAATGGGTTTATTCTAATGTCTGTGCGTGGCAATCCATGCGCATAGTACTCCTTTCACACAGACATGCCAGTATTACACCTCGACTAATACAAACATTATTCAGGAAAAAGACACAAACTGTACACTGGCATGGAAAGAGTAGCTCCAGGAGGCACCCTGCCGTGAACTGAAGACCCTTGTACGGCTGTGCAAAGTCCGCTATGTGTGAGTACGCTCATTAAATCCGTAACACCTTTCCTTGGGGGACTGCAGAACACTTGAAAAGCGAGGTGTTTCTCTGCCCTCCCTGCGCCATCGCTGAGGCACAAAGACACTGCCCCGTGAGCTGAGCCTCCCCAAAGCACCGGCCAGCGGCAGAGCCAGCGGTCCCGATTCCGAGACACCACTGCCAGACGTTAGACGAAACACCTTGTCATGGTATTCATCTTAGACTTCAGCCCTGGTTTTCTCCCCAGACGACGTTATTACAGATAAAATTCTACTCACAGCTGGAATTTCCTATCAACACTTACGATACTGGTAGAAGAGATAATTGAAAAAAACCTGCACCTTTTGTAAAGCATTTTTATTTGTGAGGATGCTTATGATGATGAATAAGAAGGGGTATTCAGAAGGATAGAAAAATAGTCATGTTTACAGATTATGCTGAGATTCTTCACGAACCTAATTCTTCCCTCATCTTCACTATTAATTAAAAATCATCTGCCTGTAAACTGTACATGATCCAGTTACATTAGTCTGTGGGCAGGAGCTGCTGAGTCCTAATTCCGGTTTCTAGCTCGGGTTCCCTCTGTGGCTTTGAATGAGCACTTAGCAACAGCTGTCCCTTAGCAAGAGATGCGTGGGTTACTTAGAAAATGACACTTTCCAAAGCTCATGTTGTTCTACCAAAAGTAAAGTAGAAACTTTTTCATGCAAAGTGTTTCTAACCCATGCAGTTTCTTACGTTGCCTGGAAATCCTGCAACCTGTCATTAGTTAGAGATGGCTTTTAATCCAACAGTGTTATCCTTTGTTACGAGCTCTATTAACCACGTGGGCTACTATTTTCAAGGTGCTTTAGGCTGCAAATAAGCAGCTAGATTTTCAGAAGCGTTTGCTGTCAGCACCACCTGTGGAGCCTCAAGGGAAGCTTGGCATTTCTGGAAAATCTAGCTGTTTACTTAAATTCTGTAAAGTCTTATTTAGATACCCAACCTTTAGTCTTCCCTTTTGGAAAATGGTTCTTGTTAGAGCTGTATTTTCTCCTGAGGGACACCTACACATGAGCTACTTGAATGTCACACTCAGTTACTTGGCAGTACACTGTGGAAAATCACTGGCCTTGTACCATTGAGCCAAATGTAGACCTATCTGTATTTTTAAAGGAATTAGTATTTTTTTCTGTTTAAAACATTCCTATTACTCATAATGAGTCAAATCCTGGCCCCATTCAGAGAGTGGTGCATAAATGGGCTCTATGCACAAAGAAGCTTCAGAGGGAGCACTTCCCAAACTCTCTGTGTACCTGCCTTTTCCCAAGGGAAGCAGCGTTCGCTTCTCACCCCGACACCACCGCGGTGACTACTACCCACATTGTCCCAGCCTGACTCATGCTATGTCTCCGTGTCTTCTGTTTTCGCTCCTCTTACTCCTTCACCTCTTGTCTCACAGACGCTAATGTCACTGCTTGGAAAGTGCCGAATGTGTTGAGAAAAAGAACAAAATGACACAGGGTGCAGCACCCCTCTCCTCTGGCCCAAAACCTCTCCCTGCCACCTCCACAGCTGCAGGTGAGGGTTCAGCCAGCTTTGCGATCTCATCACCATCACAAGAACATGGCTTGCCGCTGTCCTTGCGCAGACCTTTGGTGTCTGCCTCCCCTGGATCAGGAACGAACCCTCTGTGGTGTGCCCGCTGGCATGTGCTGTGAGCTGTTAATGCCAGCGGGGCTCCATGTCCATCAGCAGCAGAGCTGTGCACCGTGGTGTCGCCCGGGAAAACCCAGCCTAGCTCAGCTGTGAGTGCAGAACAATGCTCCTGGGCAGGTGAGAGCATACCGCACGGCGATGATGGCAGCCCCATGTTGATTGCAGAGGGACATGTAATGGCTGATAAAGTCCGAAGTCTTTGGGAACAAAGTTATTGTTTCAGACAGGGTTTGACAGACAAGTCCTGACAGAACGGCTTCACGCAGCCTGAGCTGCTGGTGTGGTGGGACTCGCCTTCCTCACTGATGCTCTGCCGTCGTGTCACGGTCTTGAGGAAACACGGAGCACTGCAGGGAAGCCCTGTATCATGGACTGAAGTCAGGAACGTCTGTGGAGCATCAGAAGGTCAATAATATTTCATAGAATCACAGAATGGTTTGAGTGGGAATGGACCTTAAAGATCATAGAGTCATAGAATTGTCTAGGTTGGAACGGATCTTTAAGATCAGATATTAGGAAAAATTTTTACACTGAAAGGGTTATCAAGCATTGCAACAGGCTGCTCGGGAAAATGGTGGAACTGTCATCCCTGGAGGTATTTAAAAGATGGGCAGACGTGGTGCTTAGCAATATGGTTTAGTGATGGTTTTTGTCAGTGTTGGATTGATGGTTGGACTCGATGATCTTAAAAGGTCTCTTCCAACCCAGGCGATTCTATGATTCCATCTAATTAGAACTGATCACCTAGTTAGAACTAGACCATCCAGTGGCACCCCCTGCCCTGGGCAGGGACACCTCCCACCAGCCCAGGTTGCTCCAAGCCCCGTCCAGCCTGGCCTTGAACCCCTCCAGGGATGGGGCAGCCACAGCTTCTCTGGGCAACCTGGGCCAGGGGCTCACCACCCTCACAGCAAACAATTCCTTCTCACATCTCATGTCAATCTCCCCTCTTTCAGTGTAAAACCGTTCCCCCTCGTCCCATGGCTCCCCTCCCTGCTCCAGAGTCCCTCCCCAGCTTTCCTGGAGCCCCTTTAGGGCCTGGAAGAGGCTCGAAGGTCTCCCCAGAGCCTTTCTCTTCTCCAGGCCCAACCGCCCAGCTCCCTCTGCACGTCGCCACGGCGGACGCACACCATCTTCGCCCCCCCCGACCTCCGCCAGGGGGCGCGCGGCGGACGCAGCGGAAGTGACGTGACGCGCCGGGAGTGACGTCTGCCGGCGGCCATTTTGCTCGGCCGGGCCCGCCGGTGCCTCCACCCGGGGGGAGCGTGGTGAAATCCGTGAGGGAACACTCCCGCGGGCTGATTCCTGAGGGGCGGCGGTTTGGGTCTCTTTTTTTTAAAAAAAACCAAAAAACCAACACCTAAGTAAACTTGCCTAAATTGAGGACGGGGCTTTGAGCAACCTGGTCTAGCGGGGGGTTTCCCTGCCCAGGGCAGGAGGGTTGGAACTAGCTGATCTTCAGGGTCCCCTTGCAACCCAGGCCATTCTGTGAACTCGGAGGTTCAGACCTGTGCTGTTATTTTTGTTAGGTACAGACTCTTGCCATTAATACAGTTATTTACAGTCGTGCCGCTTTGGAGTTGAGGGGGAAACAAAGGGGTTTGTTGGCTGAACTGCTGTCAAGGCTCTGGCTGGTGATGGAGGATGGTGGCTGGAAGCCGGCAGGCATTTCAGCCCGCTCGGATCTGCCTTTCACCTCCAGGCTTTTTAAAAAAAAAAACAACACATGCTGGTCTGTGAAATCTGGGGCATGAATATAGTAGGGGAAGCTGCCCAGACAGTCTTTCCAACTCTGGTAGCCTGTAAAAATGTGTTAAAGTAACTTGTTTCCAGCACTACTTTTGCAGTAAGCTGGGACTAAACCACTTTATTTTCCCAAAACTGAGAGAGAAGCTCATCTTCAGCAGGTTTTGGAAGAGTAGGGGTTTATGTAGTTGTGCTGGGGGGGCTAATTCATCAAAACAGTGTTGTTAATGGTGGCATCATGAGGTGGAAACTTTCAGATTCTGGACTGAGCTGCACAACTGGAACTTTTTTGTAAAAACACTTTTTAGAAATGATGCATTGAGCTTTTGGAAGATAACAGGATCTTCTCCCAAATCTTGCATGTTTTTATGGTATGCATTGGAGCTCATCTGTCACAGATCTCAGCTTTTCGTTTAAGAGGACTCCTATGGTTGTAGCAGTTTGCTGTGGGCAATGACAGGTCTATTTTTAAATCTTCAGTTTTCTTTTGTTTCCTGTAATAGGATCTTTACTGTGATCCTCATACTTCAGAGAAATGGTAGTGACCTGGAATGCAGCAGACGCTTTGTAAATACTCTCCAAGTCCTGTCCTTGAAGGTCTAGTACTGTTTGAAAAGTACTGGGTTGCCTTGAAACTGGAATCGGCAAAAGCTAAAATCATGGATGTGGAAAGCTCTTAAGTGTGTGTCTGGTTCCTTTGATGACTGTAACTTTTTTTTGGAGGAGGTGTTACAGATCTATTTTAGGGGAACAAAAAGTTCCTGTATGCGCAGTGCTCTCCCTGGGAGGTGTTAAGTGTGTGCAATGTTTTGAGAGGTTTGCTTTCCCTCTCAGTATTTTGTTTGCTGGGATAAGACCCGCATTCCTCTGCTTCGTTTTGGGGGGTGGGGGTGCTGCTCCTTGCCCGATGGCAGAGGACTTGGGAGTAGTTACTGATTGTAAATCTCTGATTATTTGTCTTCTCAGGCTGTAATGACAGGTGTGTTTCATTTTGTCTGTTGCTGTTGCCATTTCAGGGCAAACTTTAAGGTCTGTTGTTGTGACTTAGATCACCCATCAACAATTTCAGTTTATAAATAATCAGCTTTTGCAGCCCAAAACTAAAGGGGGCCTACAGGAAAGCTGGGGAGGGACTCTGGATCAGGGAGGGGAGCCATGGGATGAGGGGGAAGGGTTTTACACTGAAATGGGGGAGATTTAGATGAGATGTGGGGAAGAAATTGTTTGCTGTGAGGGTGGTGAGCCCCTGGCCCAGGTTGCCCAGAGAAGCTGTGGCTGCCCCATCCCTGGAGGGGTTCAAGGCCAGGTTGGACGGGGCTTGGAGCAACCTGGGCTGGTGGGAGGTGTCCCTGCCCAGGGCAGGGGGGGTGGAATGAGATGGTCTTTGAGGTCCCTTCCAACCCAAGCTGTTCTATGATGTAAATGAAACAGCCTGAGGAAAGAAACTCTATTACGTATATTCAGTTTTAAGTCTTATAACATGTTTCAAAGTTGCAAGCTGAGGAAGGGAAAAATCCTACTGACCTGGTGCTGATGATGTTTCTAGAGATGTTGTGGACAGTCTCTGCTTAAGTTCCAGTGCGCAGTAACTGTGCTAACTCATTTTCTCATGACTTATTTTTATACGTACATTAGGAAGCTGGAAATATTTTGGTTGCGTAGCTGTTGAGTTTGTTACTTAATGCTTCTACTACCTGTAGAGTATACTATGGCTGCATTAATTACAAAAGTATTTGTGAAGACCTGAGTAGTGCATGCAGAATTCAGGCTCACCCTGCATGGACTTAACTCATGAAACAAGTTTGGCCGTATTATATTCTTGAAGCTTGCAATTTAACACTTTGAGACATGAGAATTATTTCTTTTTTATGCCTTGGTAGCTGGATATTTGATGTTGTGATGCTTGTTTATCCTATTCTATATTAACGTATATTAAGTTGGTTGCATTTTATCTGCTGAAGTGACCTGCTAAAGCTCACCTCTAACACCATTTAGAAAGATTCTTCCGCAGGAGAATGTGCATGTGTTGAGGGCCTGAGGTGAAAGGGGAGGGCTAAATATAGCTATTTCCTGCAAAACTTAATCTATTTTTGAGGCTGGCTCTCCAAACAAAATTTATGTCTTCCCAAGCCTACAGAGAGGGTTTCTTTTGCTGTTTTACTCTTCACAGATAACGCTGTAATCTTCTGCAGCCTGCCTGCTGTCAGTAAGTCCCGGTGCAGGTGTGAAGAAAAACAAAGGGGTTGGTGGCCCAGGATGGGCGAGACAGGAAGGCATGTGGCATCATCACTTGACATGGTATCATTTGCCTGTCTTCAGTCTGTGTCCAGCAGGGAAGGAATGGAGACTTGCATCATCTTGCCAAAACTGCCAGACGCAGCGACAGCAGAGGCATCAAATAGCTTATTTGGGAGGGCTGCAAATGAGCCTGAGAGAGGGGTAAAAATCGTTTAGAGAAACACCTTCTCTCTCTCTCAACCCCTGCGCTGTCCTTGCATTGCTCTTTCACAAGCTGCGTGCTTCTTGGGCAGGGAGAAACCAGTGGGCTCTTCAGCAGCGAAGAAGCTGTTGGGGTAGGAGGAGAACATAGGCGGGGGAAAGAACACCAGTGGGGTGTTGTGGGTAGGTTGTGTTTGTGTTTTTTGTTGTTATTTTTTCAGTTTTTTTGGCCAGCTGGTACTCTGAAGGCACGCTTAAATTTAATGAAGCCTGATGCTAAAATAGGATCTAGGGACAGCCGTTGTAAAATAATGAGGCACCCTTTTAGCCCCCTCATCCCTGCCAAAAAAATAAAGCAGCTTGAATTCACTTGCATTCTTAGGTATTTGAACTCTCAAATGGGCATCTCAGTATCTGCTCCTATACCATTTATTTCTTCTACTGTGTATAAACAGGTTAAAAACTCGGTCCACTCATCTGTGCCGCTCTATAGAACCACAGAAGATTACAGTGGCGGTGTTAATGCAGTAGATTTCGAAGTGATAACTTCTCTCTTCCAGCCTCTCTGTGTATGAGAATTCATGGAGGTCCATTGAGGTGGACTGCGGGTTGGCCATGATGAGGGTATGCACGTGCATTAGGGGATAGTTTATTTGCTTCGACACCTGAGGGTACTCAAGCCTGAGACAGTTTAAAACCATGTTGGTTGCAAAGATATCTAACACTGTCTAAAAATGCACCTTTTAAATCCTGTCGTAGACAAGTTCAGCGACTACACATTAAGGATGTAAGTCATTTACTTCATTTACATATTTGTACGTGTGGAAAATAAGGAGTGATAGTATTTCTTAGGAGTGTTGGAAAGCTGTATTCACACAAGTTTACAAAGTGTGTTGAGATCATGAATTTAGAAGATGCTATTGACTATGAAATGTATGGAGTTCCATGGAAATGCTTTCAAGAAATTCCTTTTCTCTTCACCATGTTTGCAGTCAAAACACAGTTATAGACTAATGCTTTCAAAAGCATAAAAGTGTAGGTAAATAGCAATAAGTAGGTGTAATGAAATAGTTTTCTTTGTTATATTGGACCATGAGTACGCACCTAGTTTCGGCTGATGGGTAATCCCTTCCTTAAAATGTGGTCTTTTGTGATTACTTGTATACAGCTCGGTGTCCACAGGTTCCTATTTCAAAGTGACTTGCATTTGTAAATCTTACTGGTATTCAGTACATGCTCCCAAAATTTTACTCTCGTAACAATATCTGCAGTGAACTAACTATGATTATAACGTAGCATTGAATCTAGCGTTTGACGTTAATTCCGTGGGATGCTAACTGTTTTCTAGAAGGAACATCAAGTGTAGTGATATTCCTAGTGAAATAAGTACATTGCTACTACTTTACGTGAAAGAAAGTAGCACTGCATTTTAGAAATGTGATGGTGTTCTTTGCTAGCTGTTCAGTTGCTGACTTTCCCCTGGAAGGCCAGAACTGACCTTATGATTCACCTGCTGGTGAATAGTCAACATCAGGTGCTGCATCACGGTCTTTGCCAGTTATTATACGATCCTGTCTTCAAACAGGGCTCTTTTGATCTGTGCTTTCATTTCGTGCTGGATTCATCCTGGTTGTCGGTGCTCCACCTTGTTTGCTGAACCAGTACTGGCCGTGAGTATTGCTCTGTGGCATGGTGGCTACGCCTGGCAGGCCGGGCAGTGTGTTGGATCCCAGGGCCTGTTGGATGGAGGATTCTGCCCAGTTCTGGTTAGAACACGTTTTGCATTCTTTCTGCCTGCAAATTAGTGCACCACCAGCTCTTAAACACCTCTAAAGCCCCTAAGATCCACATCCCTCATCTTGAGTGATCATGCTCTGTTCTGTTTCAGTACAAAGGCAGCATAAGTCTTTAAGCAATTAGGATGCTTCATTGTCCTTTGAATTGGCAGTTTCTTGATGCTCAGGACCTTTCGTTTCAGTTTATATGGGGTTGGCTCAATCTTGTTCTACAAAGCTTTGTGAGATGGTGTGTCTAAATAAACTGTCTCCCTTGCTGAGGAGAGACATGTTTGAAAGGAAATATAAAGGTCTTAAAGTCATGACTGAAATGCCAGTAAATGGGAAGTGATGATTTTACATTATTTCTTATGATGTAAGAAATAAGGAATACCATGTGTAGTCAATAGTCATCAGTTTTAAGATTTAAAAAATGTACCTGTTTAAGTTATAGAATGATTGCAGATTTGCTTTTTTTAAGAAAGGAATTGGATATGTTCATAGGTCTGTGGGTGGACCATTAAATGCAGTGGTCCAGAGGCAGTTTTGGGCTTGGGAATTTACCTCTGGCTGGGAAGCATGGGGTTGGGGGGCAGAGGAGGGTGGAAAAATGACCTTTGCATGCTATGTCCGTTTGCTTCTTCCTAAGCATCTGCTACTAGCCTCTTCTGGAGTCTGCGGGTTCTTGTTGAGTTAGGTGTACAGTTTGTTGTTCTTCTGTTTCTCCTGTTGACCTGATGGTTGCTCATCCTCAGAAGCCACATTGTCAGTGCATCTCCCTCTTCTTGAAATGCTCCTGGCAGTGTCAAACCTTGTTACTGTTCGCTACCTGTAGTGCTTCTGAAAAGATGCATATGGAAGTGTCTGTAGCTTGTTGTAATTCAAGTCTGTTTTAGGAAAAGAAAGACTATGGCTTGATTAGGAAAAGCTTATTAAAACAGAAAGACCTCCAGTTTGGTGGTTGTCCAGGGCAGACTTTGGACTTCTCATTTGCCTTGACTGAAATGAACAAAGATGGAGGTAGGAGATGGTGGAGGGGAGCACCAACGGCTATTGTCTAGGCCTTTTTACAGAAGAGGAGATGATGCTGCAACTCTTAACCTTCTGTCCGAAGCCCCTAGAATGTTCCTTTCTCAGCATGCTGAAGCCACAGACCGTCGTGAGTTGAGTGGAAAATGGCAGGAGGACCTCTTCCTCATCTTACAGAGCAGTTGTAACTAGTTCTGTTCACTGGAGGTCAGGCATTTCTTGTTCTGACTACAAACCTTACCTCTCTGCTAATAAGCTGCAGAAGAGAGGCCAACAAACACCTCTTCTAATTGCAGGTCTGCAGTTTGTCTGGCAAGTATCCTGTAACAGTAGGAGCAGGTTGGCAGCTTTTTGACAGCCGCCTTTGGCTGGGCGGATAGCTTGAAGGCTAGAAGTGGCTTCCTTTTGAAGTCCTGCAAGCTGCTGATCTCTGCTTTCATGAGTCGGTGTGCCTCAGCAGGCCCCTCCAACCTTCCTCTGAATGGCCTGGGGTTCCTGGCTGAGCAGTTTTAGGCAGTTGGTGCTGTGGTTGTGCAAGCCTTTTTGATGGCTACTAATGCCAGGGAAGTAAGTAGTCATGCTTGTCCCTCTCCTTGTGCTGTTCTTTCTCCTCTTCTGGCATCTCTGTGGCCATGTGGTGAACTGGATAAGGCATTAACTTGGTTAAAACTTAGTTTGTCTTTGCTAGATTAGTTCTAACATGGATTAATCCCTGGTTTGGTTTTTTTTGTGCTTGTGCTAAGGAGGGATCTCTGAGGGTATGAGTGGCTGGGCAGACGCACAGGACTGTGTGTGCTACCTCCACATGTTTGTGAAAACTGCTGTCTTGCCTGAGTGCATCATGCATTTGTTGAGTTTGCTGGCTGTGACCAAGGCTGTTTGCAGAGTCCCTTGGTCCCCTTTGTTGGTGCTGGAGGGGACCTGGTGTGGTCCACTCCCCTGGAAGAGTTCCCGCAGGTTTCTTTGCTGCCTGCTTGCTCTTGGCCCCAGTTGTTACACCGGGGCATGCTCAAGCACACCTTTTGGAAAGGCTTTTGTGCCATGGCTCTAACGCCTGCCTGTCCTTTCGTCTTGTAAGGATGCGATGAGCATGGCGGCCAGCCTGTCCTCTGTGAGACGCCGTGCACGATGGCAGATCTGCGTTACTTATCCCTTTAGGGGTGGATAATTTCCTATGATGTCAGTTAGTATGGAATTGGAGGTAGAAGTGATGAGATCTAAATCTCCCTAGGAACAAATGTAAAATTAAACAAAAAGCATGTTTGTATTAGTCAGCCTAAAACAGACTGTGCTATTTAGGGCTCTCCGCTGCAATAAAGTTGTCTCTTGTGTTTGTGTGGGTGGACTGCAACAATTAAGTCATTTTAAGGCTGAATCTTAAAAGAGAAATTAAAATGAAAAGATAATGGATTGGTTTAAGAGAATAAATTAATCGTATCATGTTACGTTAGAGAAAAGATAGGTGGTACCTTGCAGGTTGTTTATTATTGGTAAAAATCATGTCCATGTTGAAACTCTTTTTGACTTCTAAGGAGTAATATTTTTTGGGTTTTTTTATCCATTAAATTACACTTTTTACTGATATTCAAGCGTAACTGCCTGTTGAAGCTGCAGTTCTGTGTAGACGCCTGATAAAACATAGATTTTGATTGCATGGGCTGGACAAATCCCAGGCTGTAGGATGATTTGGCAATGGATTTTATGTGGCAGTCAATCTTGTAGTATTATAATGTATGTGACTCCTTATTTTCTGTTGTCAGGATGATAAGATATACAACTTGTAGTGCACGAGTCCGAGTATTAAATTAGCTAATTCATATCTGCTTTGCAGTGGAATTAAAATAAGTTGTGCATTTTAAAAAAGCTATTTTCAATTTGACTTTTAAATACTGGCTCAAGTTAATGATAAAAAGTATTTTAGATGTGCTCTTAGCTCATGAAAAAAAATGCTGACACTTGTGAATTAAAAAGAAAAACAAAACAAAAACCAAAGAAATGAGGGGGTTGTGCTTTTGTGCTTCTATTGTGATTGCAAAATTAAAATAAAGTAAATATTTGGAAAACTTAGGCTGGAGTTCTTTTCTGGACATTCATTCTTACTTATTGAGCGTTGATCTAAGTGATTTTTATTCCACTTGACCTGTATTTTTTGGACTGAATTGTAGAACCTTTGTGTATCCTGAGTCTAAATGAAATGATGATGATGATAAGAACATGCTTGTGTGGCAATTTTCACTCTGATGGCTTTTCATCTCAAGAGTAACTAGGCATAAATGTGGTGTGGAACCATCTCTGCTTATCTTGATTCAGGAGCGGTCTTCACTGAAGAGGTAGCATAGGGTCTTACTTTGATGTAGTTCTTCCTCTCTCCCAGGCAGAAGCCTTTTGCTGCAGTGTAGAAGCTCTTTCTGTCCAGACTAGCTCCCCAAACACAAGTCTGTGTGAGAGCAGAGGTACGGCTTTACTTTGTGGTTATGATGAAGGTTAAATCATTTGAGTATTGGCTGTACTCCAGCATCTTTGCATAATTTGAACCCTTCTCTGTCCAGAAAGAAACATGCAAGTTATTTCAAGTCACTGGGATAGAAGAAAAAGCTCCACCTAAAAGATTGCAAAGAAATGTGGGATATGTTACCCCTACCTGCAAATTCCTGCATTGTGCATGTGCAGCACCAGTAAAGGTGTAGCTTGGAGTATGGCTGGTGGCTTCCTATTTTTCAAATGTGTCATAACGTGGTGTTTCCTCCGTGTCTGTTCTCATGGATCCTGCCTCTTGGCTTTTGTTGTCAGGACTGTGCGCTTCTGAAAAATTCTTGAACAGCTCCTTGGCTTTGCTTTTGCAATCTCTCTTAACCTCGTATTAGTTGATTGTCAGTTAGGCCTTTACAAATGTGCCAGAAATGCCACGTAGACAATTTTGTGTCTGTTTGTGGACCCAGCATGTCTGCATCAGCCTTTAGTAAGAGAATAATCTAAATGAGTAATATGTTCCAACTTGTCTAAACAATAGGGTTTTTTCTGTCTTTGTGTAGGCATTTTACGCATTTGTAAGACTCATGTCCATACCTCTGAAGCAAACTTGTGCATAATTGTTCTGCAAAACCTGTTCTAGAATCTGAAGCTATTTAGACTGTTCCCTCCAAACATGTTCCTTACAACACAAATAATATTTTGAAGAATGAGTGCATCAGTATGACTGTTCTTAAATTATGGAAATAAAAACCTAAGCACCATTAAAATACTGCTCAAAAGAAATATGGTATTTCCACGCCTTGTGCAAAAGTGGCATTTTTTTAATGAATGGAAAAGTCTTTTTAGTTGGGATTTGATCCTGGATGTTGGTTAGACATTCAAATAAAGCATTTATTGGACTGTAACGTACAGCAAGGTCCAGGATTTTGAGGGAACTTTGTCTTGTTTCTCCATTAGGAAGGCCAAAATGACAGGCAGTTATGAGCCAGAAGACCAAACTCGCTTTTAGAAGCTCTCACTTTTCTTACGCAGTTACTGGAGTCTCTGGTGAGAAATTGGTGTTTCTGAGTCTGCAGTGCAGTTTTATGCCTTCCTTAACAAAGGGTCTGCTGGGAGTAAAACTTGCTTTATTCCCAATCTGGGGATTTGTAAAACTTTGACGTGTAGCCCAATTATAATTATGTTGGTTTAGTTCCCAAAGTGGATGCTCTTTATTCTAAAAGAGGCCCTACTGCATGCGAACAGAGTATTGAAGGCCCTGAAATGTTAGCATTTGAATGGTTTTGGCTTAGCTTTAAAATAAATATCTACTGGATATATTGCTCTGGGGAGTGGACTGAAGCAAATGGAAAAGGTGAATTAACTTAATGTGCTGTGGCTCTGTTAGCCCAGCCTTGCAACTTCAACACAGTGGCAGATGAAGACAAAAGAAAGGGATTTTGAGAGCTTGTTGGTATTTTGAGGCTATGCAGAAGTGAAGTAGATGCAGTTCAGAGACTACTGTTCCTCTGCACGGAGTCCCCTTGTCGTCATTCTTGCTCTGCAGCATCAGTCCTTGTATGGCCTAAGTGCGTTTCCTGCGAGCGCCTGCACTGTTCCCATAAGGAATAGTGAGAACCATTCCTGGATGTTTTCTGATCTAGGGAAGCCTTTAGCTTGCAGCTTTTGAATGACTCTGGTGTTTGTCTCATGGTACTTGATGTTGTTTTTGAGACCTGGGTGAAGAAATCAACAGGTTCCCTCTTCAAAGAGGTAGATTTACAGTTTTTCCTGGCTGTGATGGAAAATCTGGAAAGATAGGCAAGTGCGCTTCTTCAGGCATGTGTGTGCCACAAGGTGACTGAAAGCAAAACAAATGGGCAAGCCCCCCTTTTTCTGGGGAGGAAATGAGCCTAACTCACAGCTTTCAACTGCCTTCTGGTAGGAATGCTGGGGTTTGATCAGTCAGGGTGAGTGGAGAATGCTGCCTTGCTGAGAGTAGCATATGATCTGTTCCCTCTGGGCTCTTTTTGCTCCTGAAAGGTTAATAACAGGATGGACTTCTTTCTAGGATTATGTGATTGTGGGACTTCACAGCAGTTGGGGAAATGGGAGGACTTTGTGGAGGATCTGGGAGAGCAAAGGAGCCTCCTTCAACAGGTTTTAGAGGAGACCTGAGGGAATATTAGAGAAAGAGAACCACAGAATTTGAGTGTAGGTAGCTGCCTGTAGAAGTGGGACTGGAACCAGCCTGGAACTTGGAGAACCGATGCTACCTGCTTTGAGTAGGGTCTTCAGCTTGGAATTCAGACCCCTGCAAACCAGAAGTGGCCCTGGCACCGGGGTCACAAGGTTTATTGGGTGAAGAACCCATGTGCTGGGAGTGAAGGTCTCCTCTGCTGTCAGGCCTCTCAAAGGAGAGTTCTGGAGAACTGAGGTGAAGTTTGGTGCTCTTTACAGATACAAGTAATTGGTGGGGGTAGAGGTGAAAGAGGGACACTCAGGCAGGGTTCATGGGATGCTTATGTGTCACTGAAAAGGGTTAATGGCAAAAGGCCAGGCATGTGGCCGAGTATCCATAACAAAATAAGTTATTGCTTATCAGCTGTTAATTGGTGCTGTTCAGCTCTGTGCGTGCGCTTTGTGTTTCGTGAATATGGGTAAAACAATATCTGGAAACATCTCATTGGGATTTCAGGTGGCGTGTCTTGCTGTTTACCCTGCAGTGTCTGTGCCCTAGTTGATGCACTGACTGGTACGCCATAGTGCCGTGGCACCGTGATAAGGTTCTTATCAAGATCAAGTCAGAAGAAATGCGATGGTATTGGATTGCACGTTTGACTTGAGATTGTCTTACCTGAGGAGTTCCTGGTAGCACGTGTAACATCCCGCAGGGTGAGGACTGTGGTTTTTCACAGCTTTTCGTTGGTGGGAGGTGAGAGGGGACAGCTCTGCACGGGTCAAAGGCTGGGGACCTTGTGTCTCCCTTGGGCAGACTGCGCTGGCAGTGACCCTCTGTGGGCTGCATGTCAAGGTCCCTCAAAGGAGTAGGGCTTGGTGAGCATATGCAAATTCTTGCATGATGGTTAAGTGTGCACAGAAAAGGTTTCTTTCTAAAATGATGACCAATGGGAACATGAAGAAAAAAAAAAAACAACCCCCAAAACAAATCTGCAAGCAGAAGTGAAGAATCAGTAAAATGAAATAAATCTCGGAGGGCTTGGTGTGCCAATGGTGTGAAAGGATATGAAGTGTATTTTTTTTTTTCCCCTTGAAGTTCTGAAATATTCTTCCAAAAATGCTAAGGCTTTTTTGAGAGGATTGATCGTGTTTCAGTCCCATGGGTGTGTTTGGCTGTATGTGAAGTGAGGGATTCTTCTGAAAACAAACGCATTGCAGTTGTAAAAGCTGGTGTGTGAGCATGTAGTGTATGGAAAGCAAGCCTGCTTATCCTTAGCTCTCGAAGGTGCTTTGGACAGTTCTTCCAGTTTCTCTGGGGCTCATCTTTTGGAGTTATAGCCTTCCTGTAACAAGTGCATAAATAACGGTTCATTTTTTAGTTTAATGTTTGTCTTAGCTTTGTATTGAAGGTTTGCTTGTCCTTTGCGTTGTGCTCCAGCTGGCTCTGCACAGAGCTGTGGAAGTTTTCTCACTAAGTAAGAAAAAAGTACAGCGGGTTTTCTGACATAGTATTCGATCAGTTTCTTGAGACACTGAGGAAATATTTAAATATCTAAATGTTGAAAGGAGATTCTGTTGATTCTCTGATCTTGAGAGGCCACTTTTCTTGTAAAACAAACAAACCTGCAAAACCATGTTTTCTCTGTTGCAAGTAATATAAATATTTAAATAAAATAAATGAACGTGATAAAGATTTTCCATATAAAACATAAAAAAGAAAAAGAAAGCATCTGATTTTACTATGAATTGAGCTAAAATCTAGTAAACTAAAACTTAGACCTCTGTGGAAGAATTAGAGGAACTAATTAGATTTTAATCCCTGAGCTGACCCGCCCCTGAAGTGATACTGAGGTCCTGAAGAAACAGACTTCACGTTTGCTATTGTGTGTTTGAAGTATAAAAGTTAAAATTAACCTAAATGGTTGAACTGTTTTGGGTTTAATTTAATTTGTATTTTTGTTTGCTTGTTGTTTTTCATAAAAGAAAACAGTAAATGCTGAATAAAGTTTATTAAACGCTTGCCCCCGCTGTGTAATGATGATGATTTAAAGGTGATTAAACCCTCCCTCCCAATCCAAAACACTTCGGAGATTCCTACAAAGTTCTTCAAATCTGTCTCTTCCAGTCGGTCATGGGCTGGTGGGTGCTCGCTGCCAAAGGGGATGGAGCGGGCAGGGGCTGAGCCCCCCGCAGTCCGGTGAAACAGAAAAGTGTGTGTCCATCTGATCTATGAAGTGAGAAACAGCGCGGTCTTATCCCTCCCACACCCCCAGGTCACCCAGACAGCAAGAGGAGCTGGCTCCTTTGGGTTAATTAGTTCACTAACTGCCAGGTATGGTGGCCTTTGTCTAATATATGGACTTTGATAGCAAAATGTTTTGATAATTTTTCGTGCATAATTAGCACAGTCAAACTTTTCGAATTAGAAGTAGACTTTTGAAATATTCTATTTGTAAGAGAGTGAATAATCAAAATAAATGTATTGCTTTTTATTAAGGTAAAAAGTGAACTATAAAATGTAGGAGCCTGGGTTGCTGGACATTGAAGTGGAAGCATGGAGCTGCTTTGGCCGAATGGGTGTAAAGCAGACCTTCTAACCAGCCCTGACGCACGCTGCCCTTCGTGTGAGCTGCCGGTTGTGCTCCCTCCGTCCCGTGCTGTAGGCTTCCCTCACACAATGCCTGCTCGGTTTCTCTCTTGCTGTCTATTACTTCACAAGCTTTTTGCATCTCTTGCCTGAATTCTTGGTGGGGATAAGCAAAGATTTGCAGCAGCAACTTTGGGGGCTCTCCTTCCCCATTACCAAAAGCCAGCACAGCATGCTCTCAATAACAGTCAAAAGTCGTCTTCTTCCCTTCCATCCCGTTATTCTTAACAAGACTGCCTTTTTTCCTGGGGAAATGGTCTTTAAAGTCTGTATTTAGTTAATCTTAACAATGTGTTCATTTGTGTTGGACAATAATTAACCTTTCTTTAGAAAAGAACAAAAAATAAGTGCAAAATCAGATGTGAAATTCGTTATTTAAATTGTGATTCAACTTGGTAATCAGCTTGGAAGTATTTAAATACATACCAAAACCTGAAATCAATATTCCACCTGTGCAAATCTAAAATGCAGTTTTGAAAATTTCAGAAAACCAGGTAAAATTCCAAATGGTGTGGGTGTGGAGTGGTTGTGGTTTTTTGTTTGGTTTAACCTTGAATTTTGCTTAGCTTTTTTTTTTTTAATCATTATGCTCATACAATTACTGAGTAGCATTTATTTTGCATTTCTGTTGCTATTTTTTTCCTGGAAGTGATCCAAGGAAACTTCCATCCCATGCATCCATCCTGAGTACAGAATTCCCCATTCAAGTGGCTGCTGCAGAACGGGAACATGGCTGTGTTCAGGGGTGTTGGATAGTCATTCCCTGGGTTTATCCAACGTGGGCTGAGAAGGGTCGGGGGTATGAAGTGCTTTGAAATAATGTCACTGTCATTTTAAGCATATCTAAGAATAAGATTTTGAATTTGAGGGAGGAGATAGGAGAAAGGGGATGAAGATGAAGTCTTAAAGCAGTGTGAAAAGTCCAAAGAAACCTTTACTCGTCTGAAAGAAAATTTCTCTAATGCCAGTGTGGCATAACACAGCCCCTAGAGCTGTGGTGCAGAGAACTGGAGCAGTCTAGGAGGGATGGAAATACTCTATATAGTGCTAAAATAATTCTGGGCAGTGTTACTTGCCTGAAGCAGCTTGTGCAGACTGGCTGGATTTTCAGGTGGCCAGGGGCGGTTTTCTCCTGGGGAGCAGTGCAGACCTGCAAAGATCCCTAGCTCGTACAGCCCTCCCCAGAATTGCTAGTTTGGCAACCCTGCCCCTAGAAGCTTACCACAAAATTATTTTGAAGCTGTTTGATTTTTTTTTTTTTTTTTTGCAGTCCTGCTTGTGGGAACCTCGGTGTTCTGGGGCTTTTTGGGCATGGCTCAGTCTGCCTGTGCTGAGCTGGCGTTGCTGCTGGTGCCTATGTCGTGGTGCGACGGCAGCGCAGGCTTTCGCACGGCGACGGCAGAACTGTTCAAACATGTCTCGCCCTTTCCTTCCCAGCTGGTGACCGGGGAGCTGAGGCTGCAGTGATATGGTCAAATACAGACCATCAGTCAGGGCCTCTGCTCAGAATTCACGTTCCAGCAGTTCGTAGACAAGAGCTGCCTTGTGCTCTCTGGCTTGCATGTGGTGCTAATGTGAGGTTGTCTACCTCTGGTCATACAGAGGTGTAGCAGTTGCAGGACTTTAAAGAAAAGAGAACAGACCGATAAGTGCAGCAGTGAGATGTACAGTCTAATCGCTGCTTGAGCAGAACTGGAAGGTAACGTGCAATTGCAGGTCCAGAAATACATGGCCCTCGAAACAGCTGCAGGTAAGAAGACATCTCTTACAAGGGCTGTTATTTAAAGATCTGTTGTTAGTAGTCATGTTTCTTGCAGCAGTGTTTTTATGTCTGTGGATCAGTGTTAACTTGTTTCCAGCAACACTTGTCTTCCCAAAACCCAGATGCCGTGTTGTTGAATGTTCACTGTCATTGTGAAAGATCACAGATGACTGGCACCCTGGCTGCGCCCTGCAGAACCTGATAGGAAAAAAGGGAACAAAAAAGGTGTTGATCCCAGCTCGAAAAAAGTAGTTTGAGATCGTGCACTGCATTCACTAATAAAAGCTGCTTTAAAATAAAAAATTGTGAAGGTAGAAGAGGTAGGCAATTGCCTCTCTCTTCAGCCTTCTGCTGCTCAGGTGTCCTGAATGAGACCGACCCCAGGCTCCACGTTCCTGTCAGCTATCCAGCTGAAGGAGGAAATATCTCGGGCACTGTCCAGTATTGACGTTAGCACAAGTTCAGTCTAATCCTTTTGTAAGCAAGGTGACAGTGTTTGCAAATCAGCTGCTATCTAGTGTATGTGAAGTTCTTCTGGTGCAGAAGATAGCTGGAAGAGATGGTGGCCGAAAGGAGAGAGTGTGGACGGGAAGGCAGATGCAAAGGTGAGGGATAGGGGAGGTTCCAGAAAATGGAGTGAAAAGGATCACTTTGAAGGACTTGGAGTGAGTGAAAATGATCATAGTGTTAGTAAGGGAAGAGAAAAAGAGGAGAAATCAAAGTGCTTTTCTTAGTTAAATGATTTATGCCATGTAACTTTTGTAGATAGCTAAATTTCAGTTTAATGCATTGTTGTGAACTAGGTATTAAGAAAATGCTGCATTAGTCTTCTAATCCAGGAAAATTCTAAGCAGAGAGAAGATTTTGTTTGGTTATATAAATGGCTCCTCATAAAAAACAAACCTGACCAGCAAACAACTTCCTGCAGTAGCGGTTCACTGCTTTGATAGTTTCAAACTCTGCTAGCCCTGGTCTTGATGACCTGTACTCTGGGAATATTAGATAATTTTTTTCTGAAAATTGGGCGCAGGACAAGAAGGAAGTCCCTTTCATCGGACAACAGTAAGACAGGTTGAGCCCAAATCTCTAGTACAAATGAATGCAGTCTCATCCATGTCCATGGTGCATGTTACACAAACAAATGACTGTTGCACGAATCAGTAGGGATGACTTTTATTTTCACTAGCTCAAGTTGTCAAGTAAGTTTGTATTATTCAGTCAGTTCTGGGAGGTTTGGAGATGTTTTAGTACCTTCTGTGTTTATTCAACCAACTGACAAAAATAATGTATTAAAAGCATTGATAAAGAATTCATTTATTCGGCTCTCATCTGCTTGTTTGCTGGCTGGTGCTTGGCTTTCTGTGGAGTGCCAGGCTGCCTGTGGTGTGGGCTGGGGGCCTGCAGCAGCAGGGGGCACTGGGTGCTGGCGCAGTCCTGCTCTTAGCAGAGCTGGGTGTGCTTCTGGGTGCTGTTGCTTTTAGTTAATCCTTCTTTTCAGAAAGGAAATAGCTAATAAGTTAGTAGATACCTTGGGAATAGGCAACAGCTGGGTGCAAACCAAAAATCCACTAAAACAGTAGTAATTTCTGAAGTGTTATGTAGAAGTTTTTTGTATGTATTCAGTAGCAAATTACCATTTGAGCGTATGCTGCTGTTGCTTCCGCGAAGCTGGCTGAAGTTGGCATGAGATGTCTATTTGAAGCTGATGGTCATTGCTATGAGACTTTGTTAAAGCAATTGTACGATGTAGTGGTTGGCGCTCGGTCCTTCCACTCGCAGCACGATGGTTTCTGTTCAACAGGAACTATTTTAATTGGCTTCCACTCTATGTTATGTTAAAACTCTGCTGCTAGCTGTAGAAACCTGTGACATATGTTTTGTTTGTTCCTGAAAACATACACTTTATTCTGCCTTGGTCATTCAAATTCATGTTATGTGATTGTCAGCTGAAAAAAACAGTGCGTTTGGCAGCATTTCAGCAGCAAGGCAGCTTCCTGCGGCCCAGGACCATAAACTGTATAATTTGTCCGGGGGGACTGTGCATTACAGAAGTGAAAATTCCTCCTCTGACAGCATTCATTGCTTAGCACTCAGCAGCGTGGCTGTCAGAAGGGCTGGCACCGTGGGGAGGGACAGGCGGCAGCGGCTGCTTCGAGGGCACAGCATGGGTGTCCGGGCAGCCTCGCGCTCCGGGAGCCCCGGGCTCGGGCAGCGGGTGGGAAACATCTCTGCCACGGTCCGCCGGCTCCGCTCTCCTGGAGTGCCCGGTTAGGCTGAACGTGTGCCCATGGCAGGGAGCGTGTGTGGGGCTGGGAGCCAGGGCCCTGGTAGGGCTGGGTGTGCATCTGTCGGGGGAGAAGGCAGGCAGAGTGGGAGAGCGTTTCTGTGGTGGTAAGCCTGAAGTTCGTAATTCTCTCCAGTGTGGTAGCTGGTTAGAAAATAACCAGTAGTCATGACTTCTGTTAATCAACTACTAAGAGTTAAATAAATGTTGTTGGGAAAACTAGTCTGTGTTTATTTGGCACGTCTTTCTCCAGAAAAGGCCAGTGCTAGTTGGTACATGCTCGATTTCTGTGCCTGTCTATAGCGCGGTTTTATGTTTTTTCGCTGTATTGATTTTCATGATTCGTTGAACATGATCTAAGCAAAAAGCCTACTTAAATGACACTGGAGACAGCTGTCTGTTAAAGTGGGACGTTTATGTATGCTGAAATGGCGCCAGGTTTTTTTTTCCATTACTTGATAAAGTAACACACACCGCTAATATTTCTTTGTTTAATTTCCTTTTCTAGGTCACTGGTATGTCACCTTTGTTTTGTTTAAAAAGCTATGGTAAACTCTTACTCTAAACTTGAGTATCAGTTTTGTTCCTGTTATTTTTTCTGATAATCCTTTTTGAGGTTATTTTGAAGTGGAAAGGGCTTTACATTGTGTTTGGGAGTCTGTATGAGAGACTCAGTTTTTCTCCCGATAGAGCTGTTTTGGAAGGTACATGTGGGAAATTTGGATAAAAGCAGAAACCTATAAAGCCCTGGAAGCTGATGCGTAGCTTTTTCCAGTTTTAATCTGTCTCTCTTCTTTGTATGGCAAGCTGAAGTTCCAGATGTTGTTTTGGCTTGGAGATAGCGAGCGAGGGAAAAATAAGCATTCTTAATGTTAACAGAGTCAGACTGGCTGGTTCTGTACTGACAGGAAAATGGAGAGATAAAAACTCCATTAATGGTGCATGCGCTGCCTAAGTAGCCAATAAAACAATGCCGTCTTCACTGGAAGTAAGTCCCGGATTGGCAATGATCAGTGCCAACTGCAAGGGGAGACAGCTGCAGAGGCTGACAAGTATTAAAGTAAAACTAAACATTAACTTACTTGGATAGCAGTGGCGTTTTGTTTGGGTGTGCAAATCCCACCCCACCCCCCTTTTTTTTNTTTCTTCTCCCCCCCATCTTAGAGTCCTGCTTGCTTACCTTCAGTAGCTGATGGTGGATGTTGGGGGGGCAAACCTGGGGTGCAGGGGTGTCAGGAAAACGTGCTTGCAGGGGCAGAGGGCTTTATGGCTCTTAACTGCAGCAGAGCGTTGTCTTGGACCAGCAGTGTGGGTTTTGAAGCTCATGCCCCCGATGAGCTCCATTTACTGCGAGTTGGCAGAGCAGTCTGGGCATGTATGTGCTGGATTCCTTCTGGAGGAAGCTAAGCTGCTGTTTCTGGTGTGGACCAAATGTGCTCCAGCCCGGAACGTGGGCGGAAAGGTCTCAGCCTCTGCGGGACAGCTTTAGCCACATGTGGTAGCGGCAGCTTCCAGAAAAGGGACCAGGCTAAATCCACTCTGAAGTAAAACTGCTGAAATTCTTGTTAGGAGTATATATGGTGGCTGGGATGCAATTTCCTGTACTAGTCTATAGGTTATATGTATAATAGTCTATCCATTTTCCATGTTATGTTATATTAAATATATAAATATGCTGTGTCCTGTGTCTCTTCCTGACCTGTTTCTCCTGTCACGCTTATTTCTAAACTGTATGAGCAGTTTATTTTTTAAATGATCGCTGCAGTTCTGCTTGTTTCCTCCTTAATATTTTTTTCTTCTTTTTTCTTTTTCTGTTGTGGAGACTAGGAAATGGCAGTTTGTGGCCAGTGGCCTGCTTCCCCCATTGCCGGTCCATGCCAGTGCTCTGTAGTTGTCCTTCAGGGTTTTTGACCTCGATGAGCAATTCTTGGAAGAATGCTCAGTTCACTTGTCTTGTTTAACGCTATGAAACTAAAAGTTAATAGTGCTGACAGTAACCTGTTGAAGTTACAGAGAAGCCAAGCTGGTACAGCTCTTCTGCTACCTGAAGTCTTGTCTGTTTGCTGCTTGGAATTGCCATGAACTTGTCCATTTCACAATTGGTGTGATTTATTGAAACAAGGGTTTGGCTTTGTGTTTTGGGTGGGTGAAATGGAACTGGTGCATGTTGGTGTAACAGAGTAAGAGATCCTTGGAGCCTGTACAGTCTTAGCCAGTTGAACGTGCATATTAACATAGGTTAGGATTGTCATGATTTAACCCTTTTTGCCTTTTTTGCCACAGAGGAGGGAATACTTGCCTGGAGCCGTCTGGCTGACCAGCTGTGGTTGTGTGAGCGTTGCCTGGCACCCCAGAAACACCAGCCTTAGAAATCCTACAGGACTGGGCTGTAGGAAGAGCTTCAGAATAAAGGGGCTGTTGCACATGTTTGCTGGAGGAAGATACGGAAAGAAAATCTGGGTGTAGGAGACTCCTGCTGCCTACCTTTGTACTGCTCTGCATTCCTTCCCTCGGCTGCCCGGAGGCAGCAGTGGGGTGTCTTGCTCATGTGGTTCGTGATTCAAGCCAAGCCCAGATGTTTTCATGCCCAGTCTGGCCTATTTTCTGAGAATAATTTTGGATGCCTCAGTCCATTTTATTGTGGTTTCCTTAGCGTCTAGTCCAGCTGAAGCTGATTCCTGGCCTAATTGAATGTTCACAGGCAGCAAGGCAGCTCCTGCTTTATCTCTGCAGCCGTGTTCCTGCTCACTTCAGAGTGCTTGGAATTACATCCACACTGGTGAGAACCTGAGGTGGTTTTCTGTTGCTGTTTGTCTTTGAGGGGAAAGTTTTGCAGCATGAAACTCAGAAGAGTCTATCTTGTGGCTAGGCAATAGGTGAAAACTCGACAGATTCCTGTGGAGGTAGATCTCGCCTTGCTGACTGATCTGGCTTTCTGTTTCCACTGAGCAGCAATAAGGACATGGAGACCTTTTAATGCTGGCCGTTGGACTTTTTAATCAGTATTATTATCTGTGCTGACAGGTTGATGACAGTAACTACCTAGGGCATCCAAAATCTAGGTTTTTTTGTGCCTCTCAATGCTTTTTACCCCTTTTGTAGGAACACTTTGTATAAAAGGTTATTTGTGGGAAGTATATTCACTCCTGTAACTTGTGTATTCTCATCTCAAAGGAAAATGGCTTTATGCCAAATACTTCCTGACATACAGAGATCCAAAGCTAGGCTTGTCTGTAAAGAGAATTTTAGCTTGCATTTTACTTCATGTTTGCAACTAGGAGTATGTGCGAGGTCAGGCACGGTAATTTAGCAGTTAAATAGTAATTTGATTGATTGCTTTTGGCATCTGTAACAGCAATTAAAACAAAAGTCTGGGTAAATACATGGAACGGTTTTCTGAAGATACACAAGTACAGTCGGTTTGGCAAGGCCATGTGAGATGCGTGAATTTGAAAGCTTACAGCTAAATAGGTGGAACCTTGTAACAGCTCTGGAAAGAAGTGTCAGAATTGTGTATATTTGGAATAAATTTGACAAAGGGAGAGGTGACAAGATACCTGATGATTAGACCAAGAGTTGTGCCGTGTGGCAATGATGAATGTCAGTTGTGCTGCGAAAGGGTAGTTCTGCTACCAGGAGGGACGCAGGGGTCTGCCGTGAGATCAAGATAGACACGACCAAAACAGCAACTAAGGAATATCAGGACACAGTAATTTGGAAAGAAAAAGGTAAAGCTGTGATGTGAACAGTAGCACAAGTAATTCTGAGGTTGATGTCGCTGGTGGGGCGACGCAGAAATATCATTGGAGAAGTCTAGGGGGGAGAAAAGCCCCAACTGTTTTGTACCTCACTAGCTCCTTAAGCTCTGCTCTGAGTTACGCTCACCTGAGAGTGGTCAGTGACCTCCTGATGTTATGTTTCTAGGTCTAATGAGGTTCTGTTCGCCCCTGCGTGGCAGTGTCCAATTTGCATTATGTCAGCAGCAGAAGAAAGATAGTGGACCACCATGCCTGTAATGTAACTTGGTTTGTCCGTACTTTGTATTTAAGAACAAAATAACATGGCTCTGGCCTGTCTAAACAGGCAAGATCAAATTGTAGAGCAATATTGTTAAAATTCTGTGGTGGTGTAATATAATCTCTGAAGAATTTTACTTTCTCGTGCAGTAGGGTGTTCCCTTCTTTTCTGGATTGCTAATTGCATTCAGCTTTTTGGACTCCAAAGTAATAGTTAATGAAAGAATCTGATGAAATGAAAGGCGGCTCAGTGACACGTGCCTATGGAGTGTTAGGAACTTCTGTTCTCAGTCTGATTGTTCTAAAAATATTTTGCTAATTTGTATTTGGCTTCCTTTGGCTGGCTGATGCTTGGGAGCAGTTCAGCTTTAAGCAGCGTGCAAAATGAATACCTGGCTTTTTCCTGTCCCTTAACCTTCCCTACTTTGTAGCAGCCCATCACTCCTGGAGAATGCTGTTCTAATCCCAGTGGAACCGGGGCGTGCTGGGCCGGCGCTGGGAAGCCGGCTCTCGCCGCGTGCCTCCTCTCCCTGCAGTCGCCCTGTGCGGCCCCTCTGTACCCCTCACTGCTCTCTCCTGCTCCTCCAGGTAGATTGGGTGGCTTTATTGTGATGAGCGGCTGTGTGTTTGCTGTGTCATGCTACAGTTATTTTATTCTGCCAATGCAATGACACAGATAAAAAAAACCAAACCAAACCCCAAACAAAAACCCTAATTTTCATCAAAATACTACGAGTTGCATTCTGGTTAGGATGCTTGGACTCAGGGATGTATATAGAGTATTCTTCCAGTAATGACCCTGTGAAAATAATCGTAGAGGTTCAGATTTACCCAGGCAGGCAAAATCCCGCTGGGATTAGTGATGTGCAAATGAGGGTCCTCACTGGTGGTGAAATTCCGAGGCAGATAAGGGCTGACCTGGAGAGTCCTGTGGCTGCGAGGGAGCTTCCAGCAGCTCCTTCAGCTCCTCACTGGGCTTGATGGGAGGGATCCGGCCTGATAACATCAGAGGCTGAAAATAAAAAGCATTCGCACCTCTGAAGGTCCCTGCATATGTGAAAACACAGAACTAGACTGTAGTGAGAGGCTGCTTAATCAATACATTTGTAGGAACTAGACTGCATTTTTATCTTTCAGCAGGGTTTGCCAGAGTGAGAGATGGTCTTTAAATGCTGTTCAAGTCATATAATTAGACCCTAGCTTCTCTACTAAAAGGGAAAAAAAAAAACCCAAACGCCAAAACACACAGAAACAACCCAAGGTGAAGAAATGAGTATTTAAAATTTGTTAAAGAAAATCCAGGGGAAAACCAGAAAAAAATTGTACTTTTTTGAGGAAAAATTAGGACTTTTGTTGATGAGGCTGAAGCTAAAGATTTGTTTTCGGAAAGGTATGTTTTGTATTTGCTGAATTGTTCTGCGAGAACCTTTTAACAGGCAATCTATGTAATATTTAAATAGTTAATAAAAAGCATTTAAAAATCCTGATCTTAGAATTAATAGTCATTGATCTTATTTGGACCATAACTTCAGCCGTCTCAGTTTTTTCTGATAATAATGCAATTCTCTGGCAGAGTGAAAACAAACTGTAGGACAGGGCCGCACGGGGACATTCGGTATCTCAGTAGTGTACACAAACGGTGACACAGCCTTGGACTTCTGTAGGGATTGAGGTAGGGGCGGCGGTTTTGATCCCTGCTTTCAGTCCACTGTGATGGTGTAACGTGTTTGGCCATCTGGGAAAACTGTCACCCTGTCCCGCAGGCCTTCCGAAACTTTCCTGAGGTTGATTGGGGTGTTCAGGTTTTCAAGAGCAAAATATTATTTGGGGACATCCCAGCTGTTTCTCTTACATGGTCTCACGAAGTGGCCAGGACCAGCCTGCCAAGAGGGCTCCTCACTGACCCGAGCCTGTATTGGCAGAGGGAGCTGGTGCTTGCTTGATGAAAGGAAAGTGAAAGTGAGTAAGAAAAACGGGAGCTTTGTTTTACACTGAAAACAAAACAAACTGGTGGAGTGTTCTGATGAAAGTATTTCTTTACTTGGCAGATTGTTAGGATTTTGCTTTAAAAGGTGTATTTTTATTTGGAGAGCTAGGGGGGGCAATTGTTAAGACCCTGCTGTCTGTCTTGCTGATTCTGTTGTAGGGACTGATGATGGGTTTTCACTGTGACTTTTTTTTTTCTTTTGTTTGTTTGGGATTTTTTTTTAAATCAACCTAAGATTTTGCTGCCACTGAAGGGATGCCCATCTCTGCGATCAGCTGTTCCCACCACCTCTCCTCTGCTGGCACTGGCGAGGTTGCACCGCTGGCTGAGCCTCACATGCGTGGTCACGGTGAGGACAGTGGCGTGTGGTGTGATCGGTGGCCTGATGCAGCTCACCCCATGGCCTTGCTGTGCCCCAGCCAAGAGGAGGGGCGAGCGCCTGCCCAGAGTGATGGCAGTGAGCTGGGGACACACTTGGACAGCCAGTTTTGGCACTGCTGTGTCTTAGATTGGTCCCAACTGGTTGTGAAACCATACCCTGATAAAACCTGACTGATTCTGTGTCCGATTGTGTGCCCTTTTGGTGCAGATATGAATTAAGCTCAGTGTTTCTGCCCATACTTCTTGTTTTCATCACCTGTCAGGACAGGCGTGCCCAGGAAGTGATATAAGCAGTGTTTGATGGGCAATTTTGAAACACATGGAAGTGTGTTCCTCCCTGAACTCCTTCGTCACATACTGCACAGATAAAATCTTTAATAAATAAAGTATTGCTAGTTGGATGAAAGCAGGCCGAGTCTCAAAGAGGTAGGCTTTCAGTAAGTTAAAAAGTTAAGTAGCTGCTACTGTGTGTATACTGGATTCGTGCTGGTGTTTTCTTTTTCCGAAAGAAGGCAGAAACAGCTTTTACGGGCAGTTTCTGATAATGTGGCAGTTGGAGATATTTGTGTTTGGGTCTTATTCACAGCTGGTGGATAAATCCATGTTTTCAGTTTAGATTAGGGGGAGTTTATATCTTCATTGGAAGTTCTGTGCTAAGATCCGACTGCAGATACTGGGCTTCCGAGAGAGGACAATTCTAGGGGAAGAAGTACTGTGTGTCTTGCAGCAGGATCTGAAAGGGGGTTTTGGGTGCCTCTTATGCCCAAGGCCCCAGTGCGAATTAAGTCAACAGGTGTTAATGGAAATGGTCTCCACTTTGTGTGGGCTCTTGGAATGGCCTTAAAAAAGAGAGTGGTACCCAAGGTTGTCTGCAGCCCTGAATTGTTTCTAATAGGGAAAATGCCCAAGAAACTGTGTTTCAGCTGTGCAATGGAGCTGTTTTCATGGCAACCACAGAAGGCAGGGTTCCCCTCTGATAGGAACTGTCTGTGTGCCATGCATAATAGCTGTGAGCAATAAAATGTATGTACTATAATAAAATAACATCTTTGTTTATATGTGAAATATGTGAGAAGCCACATAATTCATGTATATCTAACAGTATTTTGAACTGATACGTACTCGATGCCCCAGGCACACAGGTTGTAAGACGAAGCTGGTGCATGCTTGACTGTCTCATGAAACTGCTTACAAATTCATATCTGTTAATTTGCCCATGTAAACGAAACCATGTGTAGTTGGTTCTTTGCACGTGTGGAATCGCATACCTAACTTTCAAGATGCTCACAGCCATGACACGATCAGTGAACCATACGCAGTAACTTGGTGAGTGAGTGTGTTTAGGGGATGTTGCTGTGTGCAGGCTCTGCAGATGAAAGCTGTTCCAGGGTGCAATGTTAATCCTTGGTAGGTGCCTCCTGGTGAATTTATTTACCCTGCAAAGCAATAAATGGTATGGAAAGATATGCATGTGTCTTCAAAGGTACCAGGAAGTTGCAATATATATTGGGGTTTTCAGATCAATTTAGAAATGTCTGTGCTTACTTCATCATTTGAGTAAGCTATCCCCTGTTGGGTTGCCCAGGACACCCGTATTGATGCAATACCCACACACAACCCGAATTTTACACTTGAGCTTTCTAATGACAAGCCTCTTGTGTCTCCATCAACCACAGAGAAGTTCTGCTGTCAGCATTCAAGGTGGTGAGTCCACCTGCTCACTAGCTGACCTGCATGGGGGACCTAGCATTAGTTTTAGTCTCTTCTGTGCCCCTTGTGCATCCTGGGCCTCCAGCTGCTCTGCTGGTTCCCCGGGGGCTACCCTTGCTCTGGGCACCAGACCCTTCCTCCCCCTGCGTTAAAGGAGAGGCTGCGTGTGTGTGACCGTGCCTTCCCTGGCCCGCTCGGCATGGGCTGGTGCTGCTTCTGGGTCACGGCTTTGCCTAGGTAAGGGTTTTTATCTCTTGGATAAGTGGTTGTGTTGTCCCTCTGTGTCGTCATGTGTCTGTCCCCCACCCTGACATTGTGAATGTTCCTTATTTGTTGTCCCATGCGATGCCATCTCTGCAGTTGGCGTGTCAGCTGGAGCCTTTGGGTGACAGCATAAGCAATAAATGGATTCTTACTTGCATATGTCAGGAGGGAGACCAAAGAGGATTTCATTTCTGTAAGTGATTTTATTCCTGAACTTACCTCTTCCCTTTCTTTTAAGAACCCAGGGAGCGGCTCGTCAGGAGCATGTTCAGAGCTATCAAACTCATGAGGGGTAACTTTCATGACGTTTTACATCGTACAGATTGTTTTCCTCCTGGTGGTTTTATTCTTATTCAGCAGTGTGGTGATTTTGCATTGTATATGAGGAGCATAGGAGAACCAGTATCTTGCTCGTTTCACTCTCTCTGTTTTTGTGGTCATTTGAATCTGAGACGTTCAGCCTTTCAGGGTGCCAATCTCTTGCAGATTTCCTTGAGCTGAAGCGTATTGATGTGTGCCTTGTGTACTTGGAGGAGGACGCCAAATGGGGCTTGTGGCTGGCTTCCATCTTGCTCAGTTCTGGCAGTAAGGTTTAGGCTTTAAGAAAGGAATACCCAAGGTTGCTGTTCTCTGACGTTAGGAATGCCTTTGTGTGTGCTGTTCTGAGGTCGTTAGTTAGTTTTGGTGAGTTTCAATTAAAAAAAAAAAACTATCAAGCTGTGAATTATTGCTTTTAAATGCACATCTTTCCTTCTAAAGACACAGCTGTTGATGAATTTAGCTTGTGTGTGGCTACTGTGGATGGTAGAATTACAATCCGGTATTATGGATGTTTTCTTTTGATAGAAATCTGGTGAGGTACATGCAAAATATGTACAGCCCTTGGGCTCTTGGCAGGCTGCCACCAGGACTGTCAGTGATAGTGTGGGTGCTTCTGATCTCATCAGAAAAGTCTGAATTCCTCTAATGGTTCGTGTTCCCATGTCTGTGTCATATTGAGATGAAGTGTAATCTTCAATTTCTCCACTAATTGGCCTCGCTCTTTTGTCTGGCGCAGTCTTTGCCCTGTGCCAGGGTGGTGGCGTTAGAGACCAAACGCAGTTTCCCGACAGCTTGCGCTGGTGCTGGTGTGGTGGTTCGTGTCTCCTCGTTCTTCTCTCCCCTGCGGCCTCTTGCAGCAGCGACCTCACAGTCCCAGCTGGGCATCCGAGGTCTCCCTCACCCCATGTTGCTTCTGGGCCGAAGGGAATGATTTGGCAGGAGAGAAATAGTTTTCTTGGGAAGAAAAGAGAAAGCTAGTTAGATTTGCTATGAAAGTGGAAAAGGCATTGGAGTTTTCAGGGTAGATTGTTTAAAGGGCACTTGACGAATACAAACAGTAAGAATTCTATCAATTCTTGAACCGTAAGAAATCTATCAATTCTTGTATCTAAAACAATTAAAACAATTAGTTGTGCATCTGTATGTTAAGTTGGGTATTCTAACCAAGTATTATATCTGCCGTGTGATATGCTTATTATTGTTCATTTAGGCTTCTGAAAACTGTTTAATTGATTCCTTCTTTGGAATCTAAAGCTGGCTTCGGAGTAGAACCCAGCTCTGGAGCTGGGTTCACTTTGTCATCTGCACTTCACAGTGGGTTTGTTTGGAAATCTGTTAGCTCCCACTTTAAAAGAGACTTTTCCATCATGACCTATAGTAAGTTACAGGTTTTCTAATTATATGCTTTTGAAGGGAAAAGTTAAGCCCCAAGTGATCTTCTTCTCTGTGTACCTGGATGAAATGCACGACGGGTACCCTGTCCCCAGCCGGGTGGTGGGTGTGTGAAGAGAGCCTTGGGGTGCTGGGCTCCCGATGCCCTCTGGTGGCTGCTGCAGCCAGGAGAGCTCTTCTGCACCATGCCTTCCCGACCTGTGCTCCAGTAGTGGTGAAGATTGATAGGTCTAGAAAGGAAAATACATCTTGTGCTTGTTTGCTGGTTGCTTTCTGGTTCCTCTTTCTTTATCTGGATTAAATCCCAGTCCTCCTCTTTGGAAAAAGTTCTTGTGAATTCCAACGCTAGATAGTAACTGGATATCTTGTGGATCTCTAAATCCATAGCAACTTGCTATCCAGTTTTATTAAAGAGTGTTTTGTTCTTTACAGTGAAACTTATATTTTCCTTCTCTCTAAACAAGTAGTAAGTGGGATACACGTGCTTGCTGGTGTCACTAGAACCAGATTTTGTTCTTAGGTATTCTTAGTTGCTTTTAAAAAGAAGTAACTTTTTTTAAGCAATGGAAACAGGACTTTTAAACTCGTCCCCTGCTGTGTCTGCCATTTGCAACTGGGATAACCTGAAAGTGAAAGGGAGCAAAATCCCGGCTGCAGTGTTGCGCGTGGTTTTTGTGCCTTCACTTGAGAGGGTGCTGTGGGAATGCAGGTGACTCTATAAACCAGCGCAGGGCTTCGGAGCGGCAGGCTGGCGTGGCTCCATCCCGGCCCAGGGCCTGCGGTGGCCCTGAGCGGGGCCGGTGCCCAGTGGGAGCCCAGCGAGGGGCTCCCCAGCCCCGCAGCTGCCTTGCAGCCGCTGGGCTCTCCAGGATTATTTTTAACTGCTGATTTCACAGGCACGCAGCAGAGACAGTGTACCCTGGGCAAAATGGCAACTGGCAAGGGACTGTTGACAGTGCTGCCGAGGCTCTGGCAGGACCTCAGCTGTCGAAGCGGTGTGTTGGCTGGCGCTGGGTGACGGCATGGGCTGGAGCAGACCTCGCTTCATCCCACCTGAAGTGTTCCCTGCCCCTAGAGCAGGGATTAAGGACTTGACATGGTTTTAACATAGTGCAGAGTTTTATTTGGCATTTTTAATTTTTAGAGTGGATGCACTTGCTCTCAAATAATTTTTGAAGGAAACGGTCAGAGGCATTTTTGCAAAGGTCAGAGGCTCCATCCCAACTCTTTCCCTCCTCCGGTCTCCCAGCCCCAGTGGAGGTGGTGTAACTGGGCTGTGCGGGCAGCTTGCCAGAGCCCGAGAGCTGTACGAAGTCTGCACATACATGGCACAGGCTTTTAATTGGTGGTAAGTACACATAGGGTGGGTTTTTTATCGTCTGTTTTAAGTATGCACAGCACTTATCAGCGAAAGCAAGCAAGATAGTCTTTGAGGCTTTTGGGAAAATGACTGTCTGCAGGAGCAAAGTTTCACAGAAGCAGAGTTTAAATTCTTAGTATTTGGCTTTTTTCTTTGAGAAGACCGTGCATGCTGTGAAATGCATAAAGTCTGTTAACAGTCTGATTTTGTTGTTGTTTGCATTTATAATAGGAAAATTCTATTCATAAATGTAACCCTACCGAAGAGGCTCACACAAATAGTTGCTTGCCAGCACAGGGCTGCATGCAGGTCATTCGTCAGGCCTTTCTGTAGGCACTGGGCAAGCTGTTCCTGGCCTGTGGCACCAGGACCCGGGCTGGAGCAGCCTGCGACACAGCTCCCGCCCATCCCTGTGGCCCTGGCCACTGGGTCCCCACAGGTGGCCGCACTTCGGTGTGTGTGCCTCTGCTGCAGCTGGGGAGCAGGGGACGGATGCCAGCCTGGTTTGTGTTAAGTGCTTAAATACATTTAACAATTTCAGGTGCGTTACTCAATGAAGCCATCCTTGGGCTTTGTTGAAGAGGAAATCTGAACAGTGTTTTGGATGGGGGATCAAGAATGACTATTATCGTAGTTTTGTGGCTTTTTCCTCATTTGATCCCTTTGGTGAGGACTGGTGAAAATCCTCGTGCTTGTTGATGGACTGCTGTCTGTCTCAGCCTGTGCTGGCTTTGGCCTGAAGCGCAGACGTTGGCTGGGAACGTTGGGGGTGTGTGGAATCGGAGGATGGGGAGCTGACTTTAGCACCCGGAGTGTGTTACAACTCTCTGTCTTGAGATGGGAAGTAGTCACCGCGGGCCAGCTCCCATGGGAGGCTGTTTGCCTCTTCTTGGGGGTGCAGTTTGCATTTCCTTCCTCCTCCCCCCTCTGAGAAGTGCAGGCCAGGGGCATGTGTGTATATTTGTATTTATTTATTTGTTAGGGAATCGAAATATACTGTTTGAAAAGAAAACAAATAGATACATGCAACTTGCGGAGTTTTCCTGGTTTCCATAGTGATGTCTGCTTCCTGTATTTCAAATTCCTCCGCTCCAGCCAGCTCAGGTTTGTTGCGTGGAACCTCCTTTGCTGGCAGAGCTGCCCCGACGCCCTTGCGGGCCCCTCTGGGGCTCTGCCTGCCTGGCCAGTGGGACAGGAGGGAGGGCTGGCCTGGCTGGGACTGGGGGTGGCAGGGAGGAAGGAGGCCACCCCGCCGAGGGGAGGCTGTGGCATGTGCGGTCTCCAGCCAGCGTGATGGGTCCCCGCCAGCAGAAAACAGCCCTTGTTGCTTTTTCATCAGGCATGGAGGATGCAACCGTGAATTAGATCTGTAGAAAACCCGGCAACCGCTCTGAGCGTTGGCAGCATGCAACTGTTTAAGGTCTTAACCCACTCTATGTTGTTAAATTCACTTTTTGTCTGGTAAAGCCCTTTTTCCTTGTGCTGGGTGTCCCTGCTGCCGGGAGGCTCCCTGTGCTGCCAGGCTGCCTGTCCCTGTCCCCAGAGCGCTGCCCTGCTCCCCTCCAGGGCGGCTGGCTCGCCCGCCTCCCCTGTGCCCGTGGGCCGGCATCTCTAAAATCAAAGTTTTCTGCCTCGGCTCTTTGAACCATCGGCGTGTTGAAAGACAAAGGGCATGTCTCCTGAGCCACCTTTGTCTGGACTTGCAGAGCTACCCGGGTGCAATGCCGAGGAAAGCACTGGTGTGAGCCGTTCTGCCGCAGGAAGGGCGCCGGGGGGCTGAGAGGGATGGGATCACTCTTCTGTCCTGCAGCCACCCCCTTTGGAGCGACGGACCCCCCTGAGCTGATCCGGGGCACTGAGATTATCGTTCCCTGGGACTGGGTGCTTCTGCTTTAAACTTCCTATAGCGGAGTGCTCAATGATCATGCTATGTATAACTTCATTTCATCGCGTTTCCAGCATAATTGTCAAAGGTTAAATATTGGCATGCAGGAAGAATGCATTGGCATGTATCAAGAACGAGGAAGGCAAAGTTACTTGGTGAATGGATATTTGAAAGTGAGAGTTTCACTCCTGGGGGTGAAGTGGTGAGCGCTGCCTGATCCTTTCTGTAAGGACGAAGACTCTGAATACTTGGGTTCAGAAATTTTTTTTGATCGTTTTAACTGATGATGAAGCAATTACTGAAATGTTTCTCATATTCTGCAAAACAAATCCATGTCAGGAAATAAATATAGAAGTAAATGGCTTGGCTTTCGTCACCAAGCACTTAAGCAGTCTGCTAATGATTCAAAAAGGCAGCAACAGAAGGTATCCGAAAGAAAGATGGCAATATCAAATTTATTTTCAAGTTTCATCTGCTTCACTAGAATTAAATCTGGAAAATGAAGACAAATACTTACACATAAGAAGAATGGTAAAGACTCAGTGCCTTGGTCAAGGACAGTAACTTTATTTTGCATGTACTGCTTGCCGCTGCTTCTGACTGAAATTTTATGGCTGTGATTAGGCCAGAGTCTCTGTGGGAGCCAAGTAGTGCCGGACAGACGAGCCCTTCGAATCATCCAGCCCTGCTTGTTGGGCTCAATCCCAGTGAAGACTGATTGCAGTTAATCTCTATTCCTTGGTAATAGTGATCATTTAAATGCAGAGTTTAAGAAGCTGCAGAACAGTTTCTTTTCAGAAGCCCGTTAAATAATTCTTATTTCACAGTAAAAAGTTGAGCTTTTATTTTCTTGTAAAGACCAAGTATCCTGGAAAAGATTTGAAATGCACAAGAGAATTCACTCCATTAGGTATTGTTTCAGAGGGAGCACATGCCTCTGCTGAGATGCTGGGAACAGTCTGAGTTTTCACACAAGATGTAGTTACTGTCTGCAACAGCAGGGAAGTGAAGCTGGGCCGTTGAAAGGAAAACCTTTGGGAATGAAGCTTAAAGTGGGAAATCACTCTTCCCAAAGTGGTGTTGCCCTTACATACGTATTGCTCTTTTTCTTGCCATCTAGTGATGGCTTCTTCTGGTTAAAAAAAGATATTCAGAGTTTTGTGGTTGATCTTTTGTGTTTCCCCTCAAAGCCCAAATAATACACAGTTTTACAGACCTTATTTTCAGTTCACAGTAACTTAACTTCTTAATACCTGGTTGAAAGAACATATGTTCTATTTTACATGCCTACTTGGTACTGAAAGGATTCGTGTTTTCTGCTAGCATGCTTCTATATATGCACTGGCTTTGCACGTGATGTTTTTGTGACTCTTAAAAAAAAAAAGTTTTAAGAAATTGCAGTAAATGAATTCTATAAATGAAGGAAATGACTTAGGAAACAAGACACAGTAAAAAGGAGACCAATCAACTTTTGTGGTTCTGTGTTTTGTGTAAGGAATTGATGAAAGATGTTGCTAACCACTGATTTTTGTGGTGGCTACACTTCAAGAGAGCAGTGAAAGGGTGCACAGCTCTCATGTCTCTTCTCTTTCTGCAGCTCTACGATGGCAGATGGAGTTATGCTTCTTCCTGTGCTGATGATGATGGCGTTTCCCTCCCCGAGCTGGCAAGGTGAGTGACGTGTGTGGTGGGGCCGTAGCTGCTGCTGGAGGAGCTGGGCTCCAGCGCCGGCTCCATGGCACCGCTCTCCTCCCCAGCCGGCGGTGTGGGCATGCTTCTCTCGGGAACGAGAGGTTTGCTGTTCCATTTAAGTTGCTTCAAAGTTGCCTGTTTATGTATAGAGTTTATAGCATGTGTGATTGGCATAGGTCTTGCCAGGGCCTGGGGAGGGAAACGGGAAGCCTTGTTGGAATGGCAAATGGTTGAGCTGTGTAATGAGCAGGTCTTTCTAGCCCATGGGCTGAGGGGCAGTTGTGTTGCTTGCATTCTTAAAAGCGATTTTTTTTTTTTTTTTTTTTTTCCTCTGGGAAGGCTCTTTGGTGTTTAGTGTGGTGTTTGATAACTTTCCATGATTGTTCCAGTAAGGTCTTTGGATACGGGAGGTGACTCTTTCATAAATCGTTTACGTGGTTGTGTGCACGCAAAGGTTTTGTGACGTGCAGCGCATTTAAGATTTGCCTCAGCGAAGTGTCAGAAGGGTATTTTCACTGCTATGCAGAGGCAGGAATGGTTCATTTTAAGGTCTTCTGGATGTTTTGGGAGATAACCTCCTGAAAGATGCATCCTTGCTACTTTGCAAACAGCCTTCCAAAAATGTTGAATAAAAGTTTTCTGAGAGTAACTTAGTTTTCTCAATTTTAAATTTTAAATGACTCAAGAGGTGTATCTAGTGTTTGTTATGGCAGATCTATGTTCTTTTGTATTTACCATGTAAAATCTTTCTGAACTACTCTGCTGAAGTGCACTTATTTTCAAAGGTTGATGCAAATAATAAAAGGCAGAGTACATTAAATGGAATGTTAGAGTGGATGGTGGAAGGTGAAGATTAAAAAAGCATGGAGGTCTAGTGGTTGACTTTAGTTATGTCTATGAATAGGTAATTGACACAAAATTTACAAAGGGAGGAACAGTAGATGAATATTTGTGGAAGTACATTAAACAGCTAATGTTACTGAAGTATCTTGAAATAAGGTTTGGTAGCAGTTATCACACTGCACCTTCTTATCTCTCTTGAAGTGCAGCTGTCTGCTTCTCAAAAATGTTTTTTTCAGCTATTAGAGATGCTTATGTTAAAAATCTTAAAATTAAACCACCTGCCTTTCACGTCCTTAACCTGAAGAGCAGCAGCTGGAGAAGAGAAACACATGGGAAAGGTGCATGTTAAAGGTCTGAGGTTCTGGTTAATTTCTCTCGTACGATATGCAGAATAGGATGCCTGCGCTCCTGCATCGTGCAACCTGTGGAGCTGCATTACCAGCCCACCCTGCCCTTCTGGGGCCGCCCTGCAGGTGTTCAGATCATAGGTGTTCAACCTGACTCTGC